>JAIUJO010002223.1:27500-42500 GCA_023846275.1 Vanilla planifolia
AAAAATAGAATTCAACCATTTCTAAAGTATCTGTGGAGTTTTTTTTTAACCCAAAAAACATGACTAACCATTGGAAATACCCTTTGTGGATAGATAAAGATTGTAATTCTATAGAAGTTTGATTAGCAAGTTTAATTTGCCAAAATCTTGATTTGGTATCAAATTTGTTATAATATTTTACACCTTATCTTTGTTTTATCAGGTGCTTGGCGGTTGGTATAAAGTAATCGTCGAATTTAGTGCAAGAGTTTAACTTGTAGTAATTGATAACCATTCTGGCTTTTCCATGTTTTAATTCTGCATGATTCTATACTATAAAAGCCAGAGAGGATGGAGAGCTGTGGCTCTTTGGAATTAGTTTGAGATGTAAGTTCTTGTATTTGACTGTTAAATTCTTGTTTGTCACCATGATACTATTGACACATAAATTGGTATTTTGATAATGTTCTAAAAGTTCTATAGAACGATATCTAGGAGATTTGTCAAACTATTTTAATGGGTCATTTGAGTATAAAGGTGCAAGGAGCTTATGCATAGTTTCCTCAAATGGAGTTGTAGTTGGAATATTGTAGGTATAAATGTTGTGGATAAGAGGTATAAGTTGTTGAACATGGTCAATAAGGCATGTTAGCGACGAGGAATTATCACCACATCAGCTTGTAAGAGAAAAGTGAGGGGCAATATGAGCCAAAAAAGGGACACATGGAATGGAGTGTCCATTTAAAGAAAAAAAATGAGTATTGAATGGTGCCAGATGGCAAAAGTTATCAAGTCTTAATAAACAATCGGTGTTAAAATAGATTTTTAGTAGGATAAAGTTGAGTTGATAGGTATTTATGGTGTTATGGATACAGGGAAATATCAAATGATTAGCTACTTTGTGGGTTACAGGAACATGTTTACCCATAAAATTAGTTACAAGTGTTTTGGTTTCTAATGAAAGCCAAAACTACTTTGGGATAAAGACTTGTTGAAGTAGACTAGCTTCAACACCGATATCCAACAAAGCATGTACTGTTATATCTTCATATTTTTAAAGATGGATAGTCAATAGTAAATAGATATGGTGTTGAGCTCTCTTTTTAAGTCCATTACGATGGTGTTATTGACTTTTTAAGTAATTGAGCATTATTGTCAAGAAGTTGTAAAGTGCAACCTTCAACTAGATTGTCAATATGGAAGCTTTGTAGCTCGCCATAGGAGGCTATGTCGATGATTCACCTTCCTCATATTGTCTAGGAAGACTAATAGATAAAGATCTGTGACTAATTAGATTTTTTGTAATTGTAGAAATTATATTGACAAAGGTAATAAAATATTCTACAAGTAATTGTACCTTAGGTTTTAGTGTTTTAACAAATAGTTGTATGTCATTATTTTGACTTAGATGTCGTATATCTACTATTCATGGTTCTATTGTTTTACCATTACCAACATCAAATAACTTGACAAATTTTTTTGAGTGATGGATCTAAATGTAGATGTATCATTTATAGCCATACAATGTTTTCTTTGTATACCTATAATTTTTTATCCAAGTGATAAACTTATGCCTTTAAAGCTAATGGATAATGTACAAGTCTTTTCGATATTTTGGTCGTAAAGACTTATACAAAAATCAAGATGTATGTTAATCCCAAATAGTTCTTTTGCAAGATTGGAATTAGCACCTCCAACAATGCTATTAAAAGGGTTGTTAAGGATTCGTTCATCCATATAAACGATTATTATGGGTGTATGTATTCCACTTCTAAATAAACAAGTTATTTTTAATTGAAGCATACCTATGTGTAAGTATTTCTTTTTTGGCTATTTTTTCTTTAATTTATCAATTTTTGTTTTGTTAAGGAGGCTAAGGGATGTTAAATCATCTCCTTTTAATTCTACATTTCCATGCAATTGCTCAAATATGTATGTGTGTTTCTTGAGAAAGTGAGATTTAAAAGATGGAGCTTTATAAATCTCATTTTTCTCTCCATAATGAATAGCCTCTTTTAATTTATTTAAATCTTCATCTATTATTTCAAATTGTTCTCCTACATTAACATTTTGTTCAGTTATATTTACTTTTTATGAAGTAATAGTGTTCGTATTTACTCTGAATTCTTTGTTTTTTTAGAGCTTTCAACTATTTCTAATTCAGTGGTAAGTAAGGGGAAATCTTCATATTTATGTATGACTAATAAACCAATTGGATCATTTGGTTTGATTAAATAATCCCAATCTTCTATATTGTTATTTTTAATCAGGATTGTTGGGTCTTGGTATGTCATGTGTTCTATTAACACATATGTAATGAATATATTTTCTTTGGAATGATATGGTATATTATGCAGTATACCATATTATCACAATGCTATTAGGATTATTAAATCTAATATTACTTCAGTAGTTTGGTAACGTTTGAGTTTAAGTAATTTTTTCGTGTAAATAATATATCCAAAAGAGGATACTCTTTTATTTGTGGGAAGTTTCAAAGAAGGTAATAATAGAATAATTTTTATTTGTGTAAGAGTTTTATTTATTGTGATCATGTTGATTTTGAGTTTTTCAATATCTTTTTTTTCAAAATCTGAATGTTGTTCGGATTCAGAATTAGATTTTGACTCTGTGGAGTCATAATAAGAAGTAATTTCATAGACAGGGTTGGTGTCATAAAAAAATTTCTTCAATTGTTCCAATATTAATAGAATAATCATCAATATTAGAGATGACTATACTTTTAATATTAACTGGACATTCATTTGCGTAATGTCCTTCTTTATTACACTTAAAACATCGACAATATTTTTTCCTTTCCTTTTGTTATATTTGTTAACAAATTGTTTTTTGATGAAATGTTGTTCTTTCCTAAACTCATGTTTCCATAGTCATTTAGTAATTTTGTATCTTTGTTACTTTCTTTTTTAGCAAATATATGATGGTCTCCAAAAAATATATATAGGAGGACATCCATAAATATAATTTTTATCTTTAGAGAATTTTGAGCAATAATTATAGCCCATTCTTAACTCTTTGAGATTTTTAGCAGTTTGTTTTGAGCAGAAGTACTTTCACAAATTTGTTTTATTGTTTCTATGCATGCTCTTCTAAGCATACCAAAATTGTGTTTATTTAATAATCCAATATTGGTGGATAGAAGATTGTTATATTTTTGTGATATAATATTATTACAAGGAAAATAGATTTTTGAAAAAAAATCCTTGAATCAAAAATTGTTGTTGTTGAGTATCGCCTAAATGGTATATTAGACCTATGTGTGTAATGACAAATTCATCTATCATACATATGTCACCTAACTTCATTTTGTGAAGTCTGTCATCATAATTCTTTTGTTCACCCTAGTCTAAATCGCTAAAGTCAACGACTAATGTTTTTATAAGATGTTCTATGGCCTTTTGTTTATCATCAACCACAAAGATTTTGGCAAGTTTTGTAGGGTTATTAAATTCAAAATTAGTTAACCAAGTTAATGTATGTCCTTCTTAGTAAGAAGTAGCAAATTGGATATATTTGCTAATGTTTATTGTTGGTGGAAGCATAAAAATTGTTCCTTTTATTTTTTGTGACCAATCTATACAATATTCCAAAAGTGTTTTATGTAGAAGTTTGTCAATATTGAATGTAAGACCCCAAGTAGTATCTTTACTGCTACTTTCTAGGTGTCAATTTTTATTTTTATGCTAACTTTTCAGTCGGATCTCTTACCATAGTTTAACATCATAGAATACGATGGTGGAGTTGGTACTTGAGCTGTTGGCTCAATGTTATCTCCTTGAGATTCTCTCATCTTGATCTCTAGAGAAGGTGGTTGTGGGACATAATTTGGTGGGGCTGGAAAATACATAGTACTGCGACTACTTTCTCCCCACTCAGGGGTTCTTATTTAGTATTCTTCATCAAAATTATCCTTTTGTCCTTGGTGTTGGAAAATTTCATTGACTTCATGATTTTGTTCATAAAAGTCAAAGATTTTTTTGCTAGAAATTTCATCAGGTAGTTCCATTTCTTGATGTTCTAGGAACTTTTGATAAATAGATTTGTCTAATTTATTTAAATCCATAATATCTTTCGAAAAAATTAATTTAACCATCTAATGTTTTGTCAATTTTGTTCCCATGTATAAGAACTTTTGTTTTTGTTCGAGATTTTGAAGTTTATCTTTGATGTCTTTGAGTTGATCAACAAAAAAGTTCAAGATTCTTATTATGGCAAGATTACCCTTGTTTCCTATTGTGGTAGGATGTATTGCAATTGGTATGTTGATTATATGCTTATAATCCATGGTATTGTTTGTGATTTGACACTTATAAGTGTTGTCTAAAACAAGTATGTTCTACATGTAGTAAGTTTGTGTTTCTTTTATTACAAAAAAAGTTTGCAAAAAAGATTATGATTTTTTAATTTAATTTTTTTCTACTTCTTTATTGTGCTTTCTTTTTTGACCCAATATTCTATTGCAACATCTCTTCCAAAAACCCTTGAGGTTTCTTGTGGCTTTATGGGGAAAGTTAAAGATTCAAACATAGACCACCATCCTTAGTAGATTACTATGTAAAATATGAGCACAGCCTTGGTTCGTTTCCTACTCTATGGTGTAGAGAAGATACAATATAGATAGAAAATAATTTAATTAAAATAATCTAACCAATCATACAAATAACTTTTCTAATAAAAGAAACACAAACAAAAAAGTTTAAATGAACATGAATTTATTCAAAAAAAACTTAAAAAATTACAAACATACTAACAAGAAGAGCATCGTGGCTTTGATACCAAATTGTAGCATGCACACTTTCACACAAGTAATTTACTAGAGTCACTAAGTTTACAATAGTTGAGGCAAGAAGAGAGAGCTATGAGAAAATAGAAAGCAGAAAGCAGAAAGCTAAAGTTCTTCTGATACCTTAGTTCTAGAGAGCTTCTGAATTTATCGACCAGGCTTGTTTGTGTTTGAAGCAAAGGAAATTACCTTTACCTGTACATATTTCTTTGATAATTGCTCTACAATTTTTCAGATTACTGTTCATCGTACGGTTTCCACTATAGATCATACAACGTTTCCTGTTCATCGTGCACTATTCACCGTAGATCATACAAGTTTCGCTATAGATCTTACTTCATTTATTGGCTTGTGTTGTAGCTGGTGTGCAAATATTAAAGAATCTTTTGAATGCTTCTATTTGAAGGTCCTAAAAAGTGTTTGTAAAGTGAATTTTTATTGTCCCACCATACATCAATCTATGAGGGCCAAGGCTTCCATTGTGTGTTCATCTAATTTGTTGTCCAAATTATTGTTATATTCCATGGAACTAGATAGAAAGTCTTCTTTAGCACTTTGTCCAATTTTTCCTAATTTTATGTTTTTTAGAAAATTTTTCATTTCCTTTTCTTGTTGGGACATATCTTCTATGTCGACTGCCAAAGTGTCAAGGAAAAATATAGTTTTTCCTGCATGCACTTGTCTAGCTGGATATTTTGCACCAAAATCAAGCTTTAAGAAAATTCTTAGATACCAAACCACCTTTCTTCTTCCATATTAAAGATGCCCATTCTGAATTCTTCTAATTTAGGAGTCTCAATAACTCTGACTAGCATCAATAATTGTATGATAGAATAGAGATTAATGTATTCTCTTTCCTCACAAATTGAGCAAATGTAGATGATGAAAACTATTGCAAATTTGTTTACATAAAGATTTAGACTGCTTTGGCAAATGTCAAGAATAAACCCTATGTAATCCTCTGGATGCATGTTATTAACATATACTTGGTGGACAATACCCTTTCTTATATGTAGTTGGTATCAGGGTATTTCGTTAAAGTAGACAATTAATCGTGGTCTTCTTTCATGAGAGCAGAAAACTTGTTTGTTAGCAAATAATTTCTTAATATTTGTTTCTTAAAGTTGCTTGAATAATTGGAGTTTTTCTTCATCTAGAATTTGTTGCTGATATAATTGAAGCTTCTCCTTAACAGTGGTTTTTTGCTTCAAGTTTTTGTGTTTGCTCATTCTAAATGTTTAATTGCTAAACTATGGATAAAAAGTCTTTTATTCATAGTTGTAGTAGATCAAATGTTTGTATTTTAAAAGATGTCAGCAAGTGTTTCATTTTTGCTAAGCTGTTGTTCTAGAGTTTAGACTGTGTAAATGAAGGAGATGGCAATGTTTAAAAGGTTTTCTGAAAAACTTTCTTCCCTTGTAAATTGTTGGGAATAATTTTATTTTGGTGTTAAATATCTTTTTTTGTTTGAGTCAACTAGTAGTTGGTAGATCTATAATCAGTACTTTGTATGGCTTTGAAACAGCCATTGATCTTATTAAAAAATTTTGGATCAACCATTTGTAAATCTTTATTATACCATACCTTTGTTATTATGATAACAAAGGATTTTCCTTTTTCTATAGTTCCTCTTAGACCTTTTTTACCAAGAGCTTAGTCTGTTGGACTTGTATTCCTTTTAAAGGTTTTTCTTTTGTTTGTTGAGCCTATTGTGCTTTAGAGTATGACTCGTCCTTGTGTGTTGTTGCTGTAAAGGGTTTTGCTTGTTGAGATTTAGAGAATTTTGCCAGTTGAGCCTTAGTGGAGGATTCAAATTGTTTGGTTTGGAAAGAGGTTTTGGTTTGTTGGGCCTTTGCCATTTAGAGAGAATCTCTATAAATTCTTCTGATCTTTTCATCTTTTTGATGAAAAGTTTAAGTAGTTGTAGTTCTTCTTCATTCATGGCCTGGTAAGAAGATTAGCAATAGTGTTAGTAAAACTAGGAATATACTTAATAGTATAAGTAAAAGGTTTCAATGTATAATACAAGACGTATGCATCGTAAAGTTTCTTGAGGGTTATTTATATTTTTTTTCTGTAAAACTTGGGTAATAGATTTATTGTCATCAGTTTTGATTTTAAATACTCTATGGAGTATAAATTGTTAAAATTTGAATAGTTAATTTGATAAGTTATAATTCTTTATCATATGTGCCATATTTACTTTGGGTTTTGTAAATTTGCTTAAAGTATATGCTACTATTTTCTTTGTATTTGCAATAAGGACACCATACCAAAAAAGGTTAGAGGCATCAGTTTGCAAAGTTATTTTATCTTCTTCTTTAGGAAAATAAAGAATTTATTTTGTTGTCATGAATTCTTTTATTTGTTGTATTTCTCTTTGTTCATCTTTTATCAAAGAGATTGGTATTTTTTCTATATTCCAACGACGAGGTTGTTCGCTAGTTGTTATTTTGTATTTAGCCTATTCTTCAGTAATTTGTTTTGTAATAATTTTATTTTAGAAAAAAGTTTTGGTATAAACTTTTATCCATAATTTAAGAGTCCTAAAAATCTCTGTAGTTGTTTTAAATTAGTAAAAGTCTCAGAGAAGTCTTTTACTTTTGTATATATATGTTATTGTAGTTGTATTTGTCCATTTTTTATTTATTTTCCTAAAAAATTGATTTTTATTTTAAACAGTTTGATTTTTTTTGGACTTAATATAATGCGTTGATTGAGCATAATTTTAATGGTATGTAAAAGATGTTTTTATGTTCTTCCTCTATTTCAGAAAAATAAGAATATCATCTATATAGACTATAACGTAAGGTAAATATCCAAAAATAGAATTCATATATTTTTGGAATATTTGTGGAGCACTTTTTAATCCAAAAGGCATAAATAACCATTAAAAATACTTTTGGGGATAGCTAAAGATTGTAGTTCTATGGAAGTTTGATTAGCAAGTTTAATTTGCCAAAATCTAGATTTGGCATCAAATTTGCTAAGTATTTGCATCTTGTATTTGTTCTATCAGGTGCTCAACAGTTGATATAAAGTAATTGTCAAATTTAGTGCAAGAGTTTAGCTTGCATTAATTGATAACCATTCAAGCTTTTCCACATTTTATTTATACATGATTCTATACTATAAAAGCCAGAGAGGAGCGAGAGCTATGACACTTTTGAGTTAATTTGAGATGTAACAATTCTTATATCTGACTATTAAATTCTTGTTTTTCTATAGGAGATAACATGATGCTATTGACATGTATATTGGTATTTTGATATTATTCTAAAAGTTTTATAGAACAATATCTAGGAGATTTGTCAAACCATTTTAATGGGTCATTTGAGTATAATGGTTCAAGGAGCTTATGCATAGTTTTCTCAAGTGGAGTAGTAGTTAGAATATTATACTTATAAATGTTGTAGATAAGAGTTATAAGTTGTTGAACATGATCAATAAGGCATGCTGGTGAGGGGGAAATATCACCATGCTAGGCTGCAGGAGAAAAGTGAGGAGCAATGCTAGCCAGAGGAGGGACACATGGAATGGAGTGTCCATCTAAAGAAAAAAGTGAGTATTGAATAGTGCCAAATGGCAAAGGTTACCAAGCCTTAATAAACAATTGGTATTAAAATCGATTAGTAACAGGGCAAAGCTGAATTAATAAGTATTGATTGTGTTATGGATATCAAGAAAATTAGTGACTTAATAGATTATAGGAACTTGTTCACTCATAAAATCAGTTAGAAGTGTTTTGGTTTCTAATGGAAGCCAAAACTTCTTTAGGATAAAGACTTGCTGAAGCAGGCTAGCTCGATACCAATATCCAACAAATCATGTACTATTATATTCTCATATTTTGGAAGATGGGTAGCCAATGGTAAAAAGATATGGACTTGAGCTCTCTTTTCTAAGTCCATTGCGATGTTGTTATGGGATTTTTAAGTTATTGAGCATTATTATCAAGAAGTTGTAAAGTACAACCTTTGACAGGATTGTCAATATGGAAGCTTTGGTGGCTTGCCATAAGAGACTATATCGATGATTCACCTTTCTCATAGTGTCTTGGAATACTAATAGAAGAAGATGTGTGATTAATTGGATTTTTTGTAATTGTTTAATTTGTATTGCTAGAGGTAATAAAATATTCTACAAGTAATTGTACCATAGGTTTTAGTGTTTTAACAAATAGTTGTATGTCATTACCTTGGCATAGATGTCATATATCTACTATTTGTGGTTGTATTATTTTACCAATACCAATTTCAAATAACTTGACAAAGCTTTTGGGAGTGATGGATCTAAATGTAGATGTATCATTTAGAGCCATGCAATGTTCCCACTATATACCTATAATTTTTTATCTAGGGAATATACTTATGCATTTAAGGCTAATGGATAATGTACAAGTCTTTTCAATGTTTTGTTCATAAAGACTTATACAGAAATCAGGATGTATGTTAGTCCTAAATAGTTGATTTGCAAGATTGGATTTAGTGCCTCTAATAATGCTACTAAGAGGGTTGTTAATGATTCGTTCATCTATACAAACAAACATTATGGGTGTATCTATTTTACTTCTAAACAAAGCAATTATTTTTAATTGAATCATACCTATGTATAGGTATTTCACTTTGGGGTATTTTGTCTTTAATTTTTCAATTTTTTTTGTTAAGGAGGCTGATGGATATTAAATCATCATCTCCTTTTACTTTTACCATTCCTTACATTCGCTTAAAAATGTATGTGTGTTTATTTAGAAAGCAAGATTTAAAAGATAGAGCTTTATAAATCTCATTTTTCTCTCCATGAGGAATAATCTCTTTTAATTCATTTAAGACTTCATCTATTATTACAAATTGTTTTCTTACATTATGGTGTAGTATAGTTGTATTTACTTCTTTTGAAGTAATAGTGTTCATATTTACTCTAAATTCTTTGTATTTTTCAATGCTCTCAATTATTTCTAATTCAGATGTAAGTATGAGGAAATCTTCATATTTATGTATGATTAATAATCTAATTGGATCATTCGGTCTGATTAAATAATCTCAATCTTTTAAAGTGGTATTTTTAATTAGGATAGTTAGGGCATGGGTTCTATTAACCCATAGGTAATGAATTTGTTTTCTTTGGAATGACATAGTGTATTATGTAGTGTACCATAATATCCAAATGATATTACGATTATTAAATCTAATGTTACTTCAATAGTTTGGTAACATTTGAGTTTAAGTAATTTTCTCATGTAAATAATATATCCTGGAGTGGATACTCATTCCTTTGTAGGAAGTTTCAAAGAAGGTAATAATGGAATAATTTTCATTTGTGTAAGAATTTTATTTATTGTGATCTTGTTAATTTTGGTTTTTTTCAAAATCTAAATGTTGTTCAGATTCAGAATTATTTTCTAACTTTGTGGAGTCATAATAAGAAGTAATTTCATAGATAGAGTTGGTGTCATTAGAAATTTCTTTAATTATTCTAATATTAATAGAATAATCATCAACATTAGAGATGGCTATACTTTTAATATTGACTGGACATTCATTTGTGTAATGTCCTTCTTTATTATGCTTAAAATATCAGAAATGTTTTTTGCCTTTTTTTGGTTATATTTTTAACAAATTTTTTTTGGAAAAATGTTGTTGTTTCCTAAACTCTGGTTTCCACCATCGTTTAGTAATGTGGTATCTTTTTTTCTTTCTTTTGAGAAAGAATATGATTGTCTCCACAAATTATCAAAAACTTTTGGATTGACCATTTGTAGATCCCAATTATATCATTCCTTTGTTACTGTGGCAGCAAAGGATTTTCCTTTTCTACAACTCCTGTTGTACATTTTTTTTACCAAGAGCTTAGTCTTTTGGACTTGTAGCCTTTCTAAAAGTTTTTGTTTTCTTTGTCAAGCCTATTGGGCTTTAGAGTATGACAAATCCTTATGGGTTGTTGCAGTAGAGGCTTTAGCATGTTAAGCTTTAGAGGATTCGGTCAGTTAGGCCTTAGCAAAGGATTCAACTTGTTGGGTTGGCAAAGAGGTTTCGACCATTTGGGCCTTTGTATTTCTTGGTAGAATCTTTGTAAATTCTCCTGATCATTTCATCTTTTTGATGAAATGTTTAAGTTGTTGTAGTTCTTCCTCATCCATGGCCTGATAAAAAGGTCAGTAATAGTGTTAGTAAAATTGGGAATATACTTAACTGTAAAAGTAAAAATTTTAAGGTATAATGCAAGGCGTATGTATCTTAAATTTTCTTTAGGGTTATTTATTGTTTTTTAATAAAACTAGGTGACAGTTTTATTGTTAGTTTTGATTGTAAATACTTTATGGAGTAAATAAAATTTTGAACTTTTAATATCTAATTTGATAGCTAGTAATTCTTTATCATAAGTACGATATTTACTTTGGGTTTTTGTAAATTTACCAAATGTATATGCTACTATTTTGTTTGTATTTGCAATAAAGACACTAGATCAAAAAAGTTAGAGACATAAGTTTGTAAAGTTATTTTATCTTCCCCTTTGAGAAAAATAAATAATTTGTTTTGTTGTAACAAATTCTTTTATTTGTCGTATTTCTCTTTGTTCTTCTTTTGTCAAAGTGATTGGTATTTTTTCTATATTCCAACGATGAGGTTGTTCGCCAGTTTTTATTTTGCATATAGCCTATTTTTGGCTAATTTATTTTATAATTATTTTATTTTAGAAAAAGTTTTGGTACAAACTTTCGTTCAAAATTTAAGAGTACTAAAAAGCTCTGTAGTTCTTTTAGATTAGTAAAAGTCTTAGAGAAGTCTTTTACTTTTGTATATATATGTTCTTATAATTGTATTTGTCTATTTTTATTTGTTTTCTTAAAAAATTTATTTCTATTTTAAATAGTTTGATTGTTTTGGACTTAATATAATGCATTGATTGAGCATAATTTTAATGATATATGAAAGATGTTTTTTATGTTCTTCCTCTATTTGAAAAAAAATAAGAATATCATTTATGTGGACTACAACATAAAAAAAAATCCAAAAATACAATTCATCCATTTCTAAAATATTTGTGGAGCATTTTTTTAATCCAAAAGGCTTGACTAACTATTCAAAATACCCTTGTGGATAGTTAAAGTTTGCTAGTTCTATAGAAGTATGATTAACATGTTTAATTTGCCAAAATCTAGATTTTGCATCAAATTTGTTATAATATTTTATACCTTGTATTTGTTTTATCAGGTGCTCGGTAGTTGGTATAAAGTAGCCGTCAAATATAGTGCAAGAGTTTAGCTTGCAGTAATTGATAACCATTCTGGCTTTTTCACGTTTTATTTCTACATGAATTTGTACTATAAAATCTAGAGAGGAATGAGAGCTATGGCTCTTTTGAATTAGTTTGAGATGTAATAGTTCTTATATTTGACTATTAAATTCTTGTTTTTCTATAGGGGATACCATGATAGTATTGACACATATATCGATATTTTGATATTATTCTAAAAGTTCTATAGAACAATATTTAGGAGATTTGTCAAACAATTTAAATGTGTCATTTGAGTATAATGGTTCAAGGAGATTATTCACAATTTTCTCAAATGGAGTAGTAGTTGGAATATTGTAGGTATAAATGTTGCGAATAAGAGGTATAAGTTGTTGAAAATGCTCAACAAGGCTTGTTGGCAAGGAGGAATTATCACCACGTTGCGCAGTGGGATAAAAGTGAGGGGCAATGCAAGCCAGAAGAGGGACACGTGGAATGGAGTGTCTATCTAAAGAAAAAAAGTGAGTATTGAATGGTGCCAGATGGCAATTGTTATCAAGTCCTAATAAATAATCGGTATTAAAATTGATTGGTAGCAGGGCAAAGTTGAATTGATAGGTATTGATGAGGTTATGGATATTAGGTAGAGGTAGCGAAAGATTGGCTACTTTATGGGTTACAGGAACTTGGTCACCCATAAAATCAGCTAGAAGTGTTTTGGTTTCTAATGGAAGCGAAAACTGCTTTGGGATAAAAACTTGTTGAAGTAGAATAGCTTCAACACCAGAATCCAACAAAGCATGTACTATTATATCTTCGTATTTTGGAAGATGGATAGTCAATGATATATAGATATGGAGTTGAGCTCTCTTTTTTAAGTCTATTACAATTGTGTTATCGACTTTTTAAGTAATTGAGCATTATTATCAAGAAGTTGTAAAGCACGAGCTTCGATTGGATTGTTCATATGGAAGCTTGGGTGGCTTGCCATAAGAGACTTTGTCTATTAGTTCACCTTCCTTATAGTGTTTAGGAAGACTAATAGAAGAAGATGAGTGATCCATTGGATTTTTTGTAATTGTAGAAATTATAGTGCCAAAGGAAATAAAATATTCTACAGGTAATTGTATCTTAGCTTTTAGTGTTTTAACAAACAATCGTTTGTTATTATCTTGACGTAGATGTCGTATATCTACTATTCATGGTTGTATTGTTTTACTAATACTAATGTTAAATAACTTGACAAAGTTTTTAAGAGTGATGGATCTAAATGTGGATGTATCACTTAGAGCCATACAATGTTCCCATTGTATACATAGAATTTTTTATCCAGGTAATAAACTTTTGCCTTTAAGGCTAATGAATAATGTACAAGTCTTTTTAATATTTTGGTCGTAAAGACTTATATAGAAATCAGGATATATCTTAATCCCAAATAGTCTGTTTGTAAGATTAGATTTAGTGCCTCCAATAATGCTAAAGAGGTTTGTTAATGATTTGTTAGTCCATATAAACGATCATTATGGGTGCATCTACTCCACTTCTAAACAAAGCAGTTATTTTTTATTGAATCATACCTACATATAAGTATTTCATTTTTGGGTTTTTTTCTTTAATTTTTCAATTTTTGTTTTCTTAAGGAGGTTGAGATGTTAAATCATCATCTCCTTTTAGTTCTATCTTTTGTGTTCATTTAGAAAGTGAGATTTAAAAGATGGATCTTTATAAATCTCATTTTTCTCTCCATAAGAAATACCTCTTTTAATTCATTTAAGTCTTCATCTATTATTTCAAATTATTTTCCTACTTTATCGTGTTATTCAGTTGTATTTACTTCTTCTAAAGTAATAGTGTTCATATTTACTCTGAATTCTTTGTATTTTTTAGAGCTCTCAATTATTTCTAATTTAGGTGTAAGTATGGGGAAATCATCTTATTTGTGGATGACTATTAATTCAATTGGAACATTAAGTCAAATTAAATAATCTCAATCTTCTAGACGTGTATTTTTAATGAGGATAATTTGGGCTTGATATGTCATGAGTTCTATTAACTCATAAGTAATGAATATATTTTCTTTGGAATGATATGGTATATTATGTACTATACCATAATATCCAAATGGTATTAGGATTATTAAATATAATGTTACTTTAGTAGTTTAGTAACATTCCTATGTAAATAATATATCCTAAAGTGGATATTATTTCCTTGGTAGGAAGTTTCAAAGAAGGTAATAATGGAATAATTTTCATTTGTGTAAGAGTTTTATTTATTGTAATCATGTTGATTTTAAGATTTTCAAAATTTTTAGTTTCAAATCTAAATGTTGTTCAGATTCAGAATTGGATTATAACTCTATTGATTCATAATAAGAAGTAATTTAATAGACAGAGTTGATGTCATAATTTTTTTTTTTAATTGTTCCAATATTAAAATAATAATCATCAATATTAGAGATGACTATACTTTTAATATTCACAGGACATTCATTAGCATAATGTCCTTTTTTATTACACTTAAAACATCAAAAATGATTTTTGCCTTTCTTTTTGTTATATTTTTTTAACAAATTTCTTTTTGATGAAACTTTGTTCTTTCCTAAACTCAGGTTTCCATCGTTATTTAGTAATTTTGTATCTTTGTTTCTTTCTTTTTAAGAAAGAATACAATGGTCTCCAAAATTATATGTTTGAGAACATCCATAAATATAATTTGTATCTTCAAAGAATTTTGAGCAACAATTGTAGCCCATTTTTGACTCTTTGAGATTTTTGCTCATTTCTTTTTGAGCAAAACTGTTTTCACAAATTTGTTCTTTTGTTTTTGTGCAAGCTCTTCTAAGCATACCAATATTGTGTTTATTTAATAATCTTGTATTGGTGGACAAAAGATTGTTATATTTTTGTGAAATAATGTTATTCTAAGGAAAAGGGATTTTTGAAAAAATTCTTGAATCCAAAATTTTTATTGTTGCGTAT
>JAIUJO010002223.1:55000-57500 GCA_023846275.1 Vanilla planifolia
AAGGCGACGAAGAAGTAGAAGTTGAAGAAGCAGAAGTAGAATAAGAAGGAGAAGGAGAAGGAGAAGAAGAAGGAGAAGAAGAAGAAGAAGAAGAAGAAGAAGAAGAAGAAGAAGAAGAAGAAGAGGAAGAAGGAGGAGGAGAAGAAGAATAAGAACTGATGAAGAAGTTGATTTAAAAGAAGCAGTAGAAGAAGAAGAACAAGAAGAAGAAGAAAAGGAAAAAAGAAGAAGAAGAAGAAGAAGAAGAAGAAGAAGAAGAAGAAATAGAGGAAGAAGAAGAAAAAGAAAAAGAAAAGGTAGAAGAAGATGAAGAAGTATAAGTTAATGAATAAGATGAAGAAGAAGATTAGGAAGAAGTAGAAGAAGTAGAAGTAGGCAAAGAAGAAGAAGAAGAAGAAGCAGAAGAAGAAGAAGTTGAAGATGAAAAAGAAGAAGAAGAGCAAGATGAAGAAGAAGAAAAGAACTAAAAGAAGAAGAAGAAGAAGAAGAAGAAGAAGAAGAAGAGGATGAAGAGGAAGAAGAGGAAGAAGAAGAAGAAGAAGAAGAAGAAGAAGAAGAAGAAGAAGAAAAAAGAAGAACAAGAAGAAGAAGAAGATAAGAAGAAAGAAAAATAATAATAAGAAGAAGAAGAGAAACAAAAGGAACAAGAAGAAGAAGTTGAAGAGGAAGAAGAGGAAGAAGTAGAAGAAGCTAAAGAAGAAGAAGAAGAAGAAAAAAAGAGAATGAAGAAGAGGAAGAAGAAGAAGAAGAAGAAGAAGAAGAAGAAGAAGAAGAAGAAAAAGAAGAAGATGATGATGAAGAAGAAGAAGAAGAAGGAGAAGAGAATGAAGAAGAAGATGATGAAGATGATGAAGGAGAAGTAGTAGAATAAGAAGAAGAAAATGTACCTGAAGAAGAAGGTGGAGTAGGAGAAGAATAAGACAAAGAAGCTGATGATCAAAAAGAAGAAGAAGATGATGAAGAAGGAGAAGAAGAAGAATAATAATAATAAGAAGAAAAAAAGTAGAAGAAGAGTAAGAAGAAGAAGAAGAAGACGAAGAATAAGAAAAAGAGAAAGAAGAGAAAGAAGAAGAAGAAGTAGAAGAAGAACTAGACAAAGATGAAGATGAAGATGAAGAAGTAGAAGAAAAAGAAGACGAAGGCGACGAAGAAGTAGAAGTTGAAGAAGAAGAAGAAGTAGAAGAAGAAGGCGAAGGAGAAGGAGAAGGAGGAGAAGGTGAAGTAGAAGAAGATGGAGAAGGAGAAGAGGATGAAGAAGAAGAAGAAGAATAAGGTTAAGAAGAAGAATAAGAACTGATGAAGAAGATGATTTAGAAGAAGAAGAAGAAGAACAAGAAGAAGAAGAAGAAGAAGAAGAAGAAAAGAAAAAGGAAGAAGAAGAAGAAGAAGAAGAAGAAATAGAGGAAGAAGTAGAAAAAGAAAAAGAAAAGGTAGAAGAAGAAGAATAAGTTAATGAATAAGAAAAAGGAGAATAAGAGGAAGAAGTAGAAGAAAAAGAAGTAGTAAGCAAAGAAGAAGAACAAGAAGAAGAAGAAGAAGTTGAAGAAGAAAAAGAAGAAGAAGACAAAGATGAAAAAGAGCAAGAAGAAGAAGAAGAAGAACTAAATGAAGAAGGAGAAGAAGAAGAAGAGGAAGAAGATGGAGAAGAGGAAGAAGAAGAAGAAGAAGAAGAAGAAGAAGAAAAAGAAGAAGAACAAGAATAAGAACAAGAAGAAGATAAGAAGGAAGAAAAAGAAGAAGAAGAAGAAGAAAAGAAAGTAGAAGAACAAGAAGAAGAAGTTGAAGAGGAAGATGAAGAAGAAGAAGAATAAGAAGAAGAAGCTAAAGAAGAAGAAGAAGAAGAAGAAGAAGAAGAAGAAGAAGAAGAAGAAGAAGAAAAGTGGAAGAAGAAGAAAAAAGAAGAACAAGAAGAAGAAGAAGAAGAAGAAGAAAGAGAAGGTGCAGAAGATGAAGAAAAAGAAGAAGAAGAAGAAGAAGAAGGAGAAGAAAATAGAGAACATAAAGAAGATAAAGAAGATAAAGAAGAAGAAGAAGAAGAAGAGGAAGAAAAGAGAGAAGAAGAAGAAGAAGAAGAGGAAGAAGAAGAAGAAGAAGAAGAAGAAGAAGAAGATGATGATGATGATGATGATGATGATGATGATGATGAAAAAGAAGAAGAAGAACAAGAAATTGAAGAAGAAAAAGTAGAAGTAGAAGAAGAAGGAGAAAGAACAAGAAGAAAAAGAAGAAGAAGAAAGAGAAAAAGGAGAAAAAGAAGTAGAAGGAGAAGAAGAAGAAGATGAAGAGGAAGAAGAAGAAGATGAAGAAGAAGTAGAAGAAGAAGTTAGAGAAGAAGAAGAAGAAGAAAATGAAGTAGAAGAAGAAGGAGAAGAGAAGAAGAATGAGGAGACGAAGAAGAAGAAGAAGAAGAAGAAGAAGATGAAGAATAGGAAGAAGGAGAAGAAGAAGAAGAAGATGAAGAAGAAGACAAAAAAGGATAGGAAGAAGAAGAAGAGGAAGA
>JAIUJO010002223.1:62500-70000 GCA_023846275.1 Vanilla planifolia
AAGGAGAAGAAAAAGGAGAAGGAGAAGGAGTAGAAGAAGAAGAAGAATCTAAAGAGGAGAAGAAGAAGTAAAAGAAGAAGAAGAAGAAGAAGAAGTTGAAGAAGGAGAAGAAGTAGAAGAAGAATAAGTTAAAGAAGAAGAAGAAGAAGAAGAAGGAGAGTAGGAAGAAGTAGAAGAAGAACAAGAAGAAGAAAAGAAGAAGAACAAGGAATAGAAGATGAAGATGAAGAAGGAAAAGAAGAAGAAGAAAGAGAAGAAGATGAAGAAGATGATGAAAAAGAAGTAATAGAAGTAGAAGAAGAAGATGATGATGATGATGAAGAAGAAGAAGAGAAAGAAGAAGAAGAAGAAGAGGAAAAAAGAAGAAGAAGAACAAGAAGATAAAGATCAAAAAGAAATAGAAGAAGAAGAATGAGAAGAAGATGAAGAAGATGATGAAAAAGAAGAAGAAGAAGTAGAAGAAGAAGATGATGAAAAGATGAAGAAGAAGAAGTAGAAGAGAAAGAAGAAGAAGAAGAAGAAGAAGGAGAAGAAGAGGAAGAAGAAGAACAAGAAGAAGAAGAGAGGTGGTAGACAAAGAAGAAGAAAATAATAATAATAATAATAATAATAATAATAAGAGGAAGTATAAGAAAAAGATGAAGAAGATGAATAAAAGGAAGAAGAAAAATGAGAAGAAGATGAAGAAGATGAGAAAGTAGAAGAAGAAGCAAAAGAAGATGAAGAAGAAGAAGAAGAAGAAGAAGAAGAAAAGAAGAAGAAGAAGAAGAAGAGAAAAAAAGAATAAGAATAAGAATAAGAATAAGAATAAGAAGAAGAAGGAGAGAAGAACTAAAAGAAGAATAAGAAGAAGACAAGAAGAAGAAGAAAAGGAACAAGAAGAGGAAGAAGAGGAAGAAGAACAAGACGAAGAAGAAGAAGAAGGGGAAGAAGAGGAAGAAGAAGTAGAAGAAGAAGAAGAAGAAGAAGAAGAAGAAGAAGAAGTTAAAAAGAAGATGAAGAAGAAGAAGAAGAATCAGTAGAAGAAGAAGAGAAAGATGAGGAAGTGGAAGAGGAAGAACAAGAAGAAGAAGATGGTAAGGAAGAGAAAAACAAGAAGAAGAAGAAGAAAATAAAGAGGAAGAAGAAGATGTAGAAGTAGAAGAAGAACAAGAACCAGAACAAGAAGAAGAAGAAGAAGATTAAAAAGGATAGGAAGAAGAAGAAGAAGAAGATGATGATGATGAAGTAGCAGAAGTAAACAAAAAAGACAGAAAGAAGAAGAAGAAATGATAAGGAAGAAGAAAATGTGGAGAAGAAGATGAAATAGAAGAGGAAGAGGAAGAAGAAGAAGATGAAGAAAAAGAAGGAGAAGAGGAGGAAGAACGTAAAGAAGAAGAAGAAGAACAGAAGAAGAGGAAGAAGAACAATAAGAAGAAGTAGAAGAAGAAGAAGAAGAAGTAATAGTAGAAGAAGAGGAAGAAAAAGAAGAAGATGATGAAGAAGAAGAAGAAAGGAAGAAGAGGAAGAAGAAGAAGAAGAAGAAGAAGAAGAAGAAGGCGAAGAAAAACAAGCAGTTAAAAAAGAAGATGATGAAGAAAAAGAAGATAAATAGAAGAAGAAGTGGAAGATGACGAAGAGAAGAAGAAGAAGAAGAAGGTAAGGAAGAAGAAAAAATGAAGAAGAAAAAGAAAAGGAAGAAGAAGATGAAGAAGTGGAGGAAGAAGAGCAAGAAGTAGAAGAAGAAGAAGATGAAAAAGGACAGTAAGAAGAAGAGAAGGAGATGAAGAAGAAAAAGAAGATAATAAGCAAGAAGAAAAGGTGGAGAAGAAGAAGAAATAGAAGAGGAAGCAGTAGAAGAAGAAGAAGAAGATGAAGAAAAAGAAGTAGAAGTGAAAGAAGAAGGTAAAGAAGAAGAAGATGAAGGAGAAGAAGTAGTAGTAAGAATAAGAAGAAGAAAAGAAGAAGGAGAAGAAGAAGAAGGTAAAGATGAAGTTGTAGCAGGAAGAAGAAGAGGAGGAGAAAAAGGAGGAAGAAGAAGAATAAGACAAGAAGAAGAAGTGGAAGAAGAAGACGAAGATGTAGAAAAAGAAGTAGAAGAAAAAGGAGAAGCTAAACAAGAAGAAGAAGAAGAAGTTGATGAAAAAAGTGAATAAGAGAAGAAGTAGAAGAAGAAGTTCGAGTAGTAGTAGTAGTAGAAGAAGAAGAAGAAGAAGAAGATGATGATAAAGAAGATAAAGAAGATAAAGAAGAAGAAGAAGAAGTAGAAGATGATGATGAAGAAGAAGAAGAAGTAGAAGAAGAAGAAGAAGAAGAAGAAGGAGAAGAATAAAATGAATAATAATAATAATAATAATAATAAGAAGAAGAAGTTGATTAAGATGAAGATTAAGATTAAGAAAGGAGAAGAAGAATAAGAAGAATAAGAAGAAGGAGAAGAAGAAGAAGTAGAAGAAGAAGAAGAAGAAAAAGTAGAAGAAGAAGAAGGCAAAGAAGGGAGAAGAAGAGGAAGAAGGAGAAGAAGATGTAGAAGAAGAAGAATAATAATAATAAGAAGAAGAAGAAAAAGAAAAGAAGAAGAATAAGAAGATGAAGGAGGAGAAGAAGAAGAAGAAGGAGAAGTAGAAGAAGAAGAAGAAGAAGAAGAAGGAGAAGAAGATGTAGTAGATGAAGAAGAAGGAGAAGAAGAAGAAGAAGAAGAAGAAGAAGAAGGTAAGATGAAATGGTAGAAGAAGAGAAGAAGAGGAAAAGGAGGAAGAAGAAGAAGAAGAAGAAGAAGAAGAAGAAGTGGAAGAAGAAGACGAAGATATAGAAGAAGTAGAAGAAGAAGAACAAGATGAAGCTAAAAAAGAAGAAGAGGAAGAAGAAGAAGAAGAAGATGAAGAAGAAGAAGAAGAAGAAGAAAGTGAAGAAGAAGGAGAAGAAGAAGAAGTAGTAGAAGACGGAGAAGAATAAGAAGAAGAAGAACAACAATATGATGAAGAGAAGAAGAAGAAGATGATGATGATGTTGATATAGAAGAAGATGTGGATGACGAAGGAGGAGAAGAAGAAGAAGAAGAAGAAGAAGAACATAGAGGAGGAGAAGAAGAAGATGATGATGATGAGGAAAAAGAAGAAGAAGAGAGAAAGAATAAGAAAATAAAAAGAAGAGGAAAAAGAAGTAGATGAGGAAGTTAAAAAAGAAGATGAAGAAGTAGAAGAAGAAGGAGATGAAGAAGAAGAAGAAGAAGAAGACAAAGAAGACGAGAGAAGAAGAAGATGATGAAAAAGAAGAAGTAGTAGATGAAGAAGAATAAGAAGAAGAAGAAGAAGAATATGTAGAAGATGAAGTAGAAGAAGAAGGAGAAGGAGAAGAAGAAGAAGAAGAAGATGGAGAAGAAGAAAAGAAGAAGAAGAATAATAATGAGAAGTAGATGAAGTAAATGATGTAAAAGAAGAAGGAGAAGAAGAAGTGGAAGAGAGAAGAAGAGGTGGAAGAAGAAGAAGAACAAGAAGAATAAGAAGAAGAAGAAGTTAAAGAAGAAGAAGAAGAAGAAGAAGAAGAAGGTGTAGAAGAAGAAGAAAAAGAAGGAGCTGAAGAAGAGAAAGAAGAAGTAGAGCAAGAAGAAGAAGAATAAGAAGTGAAAGAAGGGGAAGAAGAGAAGCAGAAGAAGGAGGAGAAGAAGAGGAAGAAGAAGAGGAAGGAGAAGATGATGATAAGGAAGAAGAGGAAGAAGAGGAAGAAGAAGAATAAGAAGAAGTAGAAGAGGAAGTAAAAGATTAACTTGATGAAGAACTAGAAAAAGAAGAGGTAGAAGAAGAAGAAGTAGTAGAAGAAGAAGTGGAAGAAGAAAAAGAAGAAGAAGAATAAATAGTAGTAGTAGAAGAAGAAAAGATAAGGAAGAAGAAAAATAAGAAGAAGAAAAGAAAATCGTGGAACAAAAAGACGAAGAAGATTAAAAAGAAGCAGAGGAAATAGAAAAAGAAGAAGAGGAAGAAGAAGCTGAAGAAGAAGAAGAAAGAAGAAGCTGAAGAAGAAGAAGAAGGACAAGAAGAAAGGGAAGGAGAAGAAGTACAAGAATAAATGTTAAAGAAGAAGAAGAAGAAGAAGAATAGGAAGAGGAAGAAGAAGAAGAAGAAGAAGGTTAAAAAGTAGAAGAAGACGAAAAAGAAGAAGACAAGATGAAGAAGAAAAAGAAGAAGAAGAATGACAAGAAGATAAACAATATAATGAAAAAGAAGAAGAAAAAGAAGTAGTAGTAAGTAGTAGAAGAAGAAGAAGATGATGATGATGAAGGAGAAATAGAGGAAGAAGGAGGACGAGTGGAAGTAGAAGGAGTAAGAGGAGGAGGAGGAGGAGGAGAAGAAGAAGAAGAAAAAGAAGAAGAACAATATGATGATGAAGAAGAAGAAAAAGAAGACGAAGAAGATGAAGAAGAAAAAAGATGAAGAAGAAGAATATGATGATGAAGAAGAAGAAGAAGAGGTAGAAGAAGAAGATGATGATAAAGTAGAAGAAGAAGAGAAGAAGGGTAAGAACAAGATGATGAAGAACAAGAATAAGAAGAAGAAGATGATGATAATGATAAAGAAGAAGAAGAAGAAAAAGAAGGAGAAGAAGAATGTAGAGTAGAAGAATAAGAAGATGATGATGAAAAAGAAGAAGAAGAAGAAGAAGAGAATAATAAGAAAAAGAAAAAGAAGCGGAAGAAGAATTAGATGATGAAGTTAAAGAAGAAGAAGAAGAAAAAAAGAAAAAAAAGATAATGATGAAGAAGAATTAGAAGGAGAAGAAGAAGAAGAAGAAGCAGAAGAAGAATAAGAAGAAGAAATAAAAAAGAAGAAGGAGAAGAAGAATAAGAAAGAGAAGAAGAAAAAGGGAATAAAATAATAATAATAATAAAAAGAAGGAGAAGAAGCAAAAGAACAAGAACAAGATGAAGAGGAAGAAGAAAATGAAATAGAGGAGGAAGAAGAAGATCAAGAAGTTGAAGAAAGAAGAAGAAAGAAAGAAGAAGAAGAAGAAGAAGTTGGAGAAGAGAAGATGAAGCAGAAGGTGAGAAAAGAAGAAAAAGAATAAGAGCAAGAAGAAGAAGAAGAAGAATAAGAAGAAGATGAAGTG
Source organism: Vanilla planifolia (assembly GCA_023846275.1). Lineage (NCBI taxonomy): Eukaryota > Viridiplantae > Streptophyta > Magnoliopsida > Asparagales > Orchidaceae > Vanilla > Vanilla planifolia. The sequence continues at coordinate 67,583 of JAIUJO010002223.1, forward strand.
GAAGAAGTGGAAGAAGAGGAAGAAGAAGAAAGGGAAGGAGAAGAAGGTCAAGAAGAAGATGATGATGATGAGAAAGAAGAGGAAAAAGAGGGAGAAGAAGAAGTAGAAGAAGTAAAAGAAGAAGATGATGAAGAATAAGAAAAAGAAGAAGTTCAAGAAGAAGAGAAGAAGAAGTGGAAGAAGAAAAAGAAGCAGTAATAGAAGAAGAAAAAGATAGGGAAGAAGAAGAAGAAGAAGAGGAAAAAGAAGAGGATAAAAAGGATGAAGAACTAGAAGATGAAGTAGAAGAAGAAGAAGAAGAGGCAAAAGAAGAAAAAGGAGAAGAAGAAGAAGAAAAAAAAAGAAGAATAAAAAGAAGAAGAAAGGGAGGAGGAGGAAGAAGAAGAAGAAGCAGAAGAAGAAAATGAAGAAGAAAAATATGAAGAAGAAGAAGAAGAAGAAGTAGAAGAAAAAGAAGATGATGATAATGAAGAAGAAGAAGAAGAAGAAGAGGAAGAAGAAGATGAAGATGAAGAAGAAGAAGAAGAAGAAGATGGTGATGATGATAAAGAAGAAGAATAAGAAGAAGAGGAAGGAGAAGAAGAAGAACATAGAGGAGGAGTAGAAGAAAAAGATGATGAAGAAGAAGAAGAAGAAGAAGAAGAATAAAAAAGAAAAAGAAGAGTAAGAAGAAGTAGATGAGGAAGAATAAGAAGAAGATGTATAAGAAGGAGAAGGAGAAGAAGAAGAAGAAGAAGAAGAAGAAGAAAAAAAGAAGAAGAAGAAAAATAAGAAGAAGAAGACGAAGAAGGAGAAGAAGTGAAATAAAAAGAAGAAGAATAATAATAATAAGAAGAAGACGAAGAAGATGGAGAGGAAGAGAAAGAAAAAGAAGAAGAAGAAGAGGAAGAAAAAATGAAATAGAGGAAGAAGGAGAAATAGAAAAAAAAAGAGGTGGAAGAGAAGAAAAAAGAAGAAAGAGAAGAAGAAGAAGTCATAGAAGAAGAAGAAGAAGAAGTAGTAGTAGAAGAAGAAGAAGAAGAAGGTGAAGAAGAAGAAGAAAAAGAAGAAGAAGTTGAAGAAGTAAAAGAAGAAGAAGAGGAAGAACAAGAAGAGTAAGAAGACGAAGAAGAAGGACAATAAGAAGAAGATTTAGAAGAAGAAGAGGAAGAAGTGGTAGAAGAGGAAGAAGAAGAAAGGGATGTAGAAGAAGAGAAAGAAGAAGATGATGATGAGAAAGAAGAGGAAGAAGATGAGGAAGAAGAAAAAGTAGGAGTAAAAGAAGAAGTTGATAAAGAAGAAGAAAAAGAAGTTGAAGAAGAAGAAGAAGTGGAAGAAGAAAAAGTAGCCGTAGTAGAAGAAGAAAAAGATAGGAAAGAAGAAAAATAAGAAGAAGAAGAGGAAAAAGAAGAGGATAAAAAAGATGAAGAAGAATGAGAAGAAGTAGAAGAAGTAGAAGAAGAAGAAGAAGAAGAAGAAGAAGAAGAAGTTTAAAAAGAAGGAGAAGATGATGAAGAAGAAGAAGATGAAGAATTAGAAGAAGAAGAAGAAGAAGGAGAAGAAGAGGGAGAAGGAGAAGAAGTCAAAGAAGAAGATGTTAAAGAAGAAGAAGAAGAAAAATAGGAAGAAGAAGAAGAAGAAGGAGAAGAAGAAAGAAAGAAGAAGAAGAAGAAGAAGAAGAAGAAGACGAAGAAGTAGAAGAAGAAGAAGAAGAACAAGAAGAAGTAGAAGACGAAGATGAAGAAGAAAAAGAAGAAGAATGAGAAGAAGATTAATAAGATGATGAAAAAGAAGAAGAAGAAACAGAAGAAGAAGAAGAAGAATAAGAAGAAGAAGAAGAAGAAGAAGTAGTAGAAGTAAAACAAGAAGAAGTAGAAGAAGTGAAAGAAGAAGAAGATGGAGAATAATAAAAATTATAATAATAGTAATAATAATAATAATAATAATAATAATAATAACAATAATAACAATAATAACAAGACGAAGACGAAGAAGAAGAATAAAAAGAAGAAGAACAATGAGAAGAAGATGAAGAAGATGACGTAGAAGAAGAAGTAGAAGAAGAAGAAGGAGAGAAAATAGGAAGAAGAAGAGGCAGAAGAACAAGAAGTAAAAGAAGAAGAAGAACAAGAAGAAGAAGAGGAACAAGAACAAGAAGAGGAAGAACAAGAAGATGAAGAAGAAGAAGAGGAAGAAGAGGAAGTAAAAGAAGAAGAAGAAGAAGAAGAAGAAGTAGAAGAAGTTTAAAAAGAAGATGACAAAGAAGAAGAAGAAGCTGTAGAAGAAGAAGAAGATAAGGAAGAAGTAAAACTAGAAGAAGAAGAAGAAAAAGATGAGGAAGAAAAAGATGAAGAAGTTGACGAAGGAGAAGAAGAAGTAGAAGTAGAAGAAGAAGAAGAAATAGAACAAGAAGAAGAAGACAAAAAAGGATAGGAAGAA
>JAIUJO010002223.1:75000-77500 GCA_023846275.1 Vanilla planifolia
GATGAAGAAGAAGAAGATGAAGAAGAAGATGATGAAGAAGAAGATGATGAAGAAGAAGAAGAAGAAGAAGAAGAAGAAGAAGAGAAGAAGATGAAGAAGAAGAAGAAGATGAAGATGAAGAAGAAGAAGAAGAAGAAGAAGAAGAAGAAGAAGATGTAATGGAAGAAGAGGAAGAAGAGGAAGAAGAGAGAGAAGAAGAAAGGGAAGAAGAAGAAAAACAAGAAGAAGATGATGATGAGAAAGAAGAGGAAGAAGAGGAGGAAATAGATGAAGTAGAAGAAGAAGTAAAAGAAGAAGATGATGAAGAAGAAGAAAAAGAAATTGAAGAAGAAGAAGTGGAAAAAAAAAAGTAGTAGTTGTAATAGAAGAAGAAAAAGATAGGGAAGAAGAAAAATAACAAGAAGAAGAGGTTTAAAAAGATGAAGAAGAACGAGAAAACGAAATAGAAGAAGTAGAAGAAGCAGAAGAAGCAGAAGAAGAAGAAGTTGAAAAAGACGAAGAAGATGAAGAAGAAGAAGAAGATGAAGAATATGAAGAAGAAGAAGGAGAAAAGAAAGAAGAAGAAGAAGAAGAAGAAGAAGACGAAGAAGAAGACGAAGAAGTAGAAGACGAAGATGAAGAAGATAAAGAAGAAGAAGAATGAGAAGAAGATGAAGAAGAGGATGAAAAAGAAGAAGAAGAAACAGAAGAAGAATAAGAAGAAGAAGAAGAAGAAGAAGAAGGAGAAAAAGAAGAAGAAGAAGAAGATGAAGAAGAAGTAGAAGAAGCAAAACTAGAAGAAGCAGAAGAAAAGGAAGATGAAGAAGAAGGGGAATAATAATAATTATAATAATTGTAACAATAACAACAATAACAATAATAATAATAAAAAAAAGATGAAGACGAAGAAGAAGAATAAAAAGAAGAAGAATGGGAAGAAGATTAAGAACACGATGAAAACATAGAAGAAGAAGTAGAAGAAAAAAGAAGAAGAAGAAGAAGAAGAAGAAGAAAAGGGGAACAAGAAGAAGAAGAAGTAAAAGAAAGAGCAGAAGAAGAAGAAGGAGAAGAAGAAGAAGGAGAAAAAATAAGAAAAAAGAAGAAGAACAAGAGGAAGAAGTAGAACAAGAAGAAGAAGAACAGGAAGATGAAGAAGAAGAAGAGGAAGAAGATGAGAAGAAGAGGTAGTAGAGGAAGAAGTACAAGAAGAAGTTAAAAAAGAAGATGTCGAAGAAGATGAAAAAGCTATTTTTAGAAGTAGTAGATAAGAAAAAAGAAAAAAGAAGAAGAAGAAGAAGAAAAAGATGAGGAAGAAGAAGACGAAGAAGATGATGATGATGATGAGGAAGAAGAAATAGAACAAGAAGAAGAAGAAGAAGGAGAAGAAGAAGCCCAAAAAAGATAGGAAGAAGAAGACGAAGAAGATGATGATGATGATGAGGAAGAAGAAATAGAACAAGAAGAAGAAGAAGAAGGAGAAGAAGAAGCCCAAAAAAAGATAGGAAGAAGAAGAAGAAGATGATGATGATGAAGTAGAAGAAGATGATAATGAAGATTAAAAAGGAAGCGTTAAAAGAAGAAATAGAAGAGGAAGAGGAAGTAGAAGATTAAGTTGAAGAAAAAGAAGCGGAAGAGGAAGGCGAAGGTAAAGAAGAAGAAGAAGAACAATAAGAAGAAGAAGAAGAAATAGTAAAAGAAGAAGAAGAAGAAGAAGAAGTGGAAGAAGAAGAAGAAGAGGAAGAAGAAGAAGAAGAAGTGAAAGAAAAGAAAGAAAAGAAAAAAGAGGAAGAAGAAGAAGAAGAGGAAGAAGAAGAAGAAGAAGAAGTAGTAGTAGCAGTAGTAGAAGAAGAAGAGGAAGAAGAAGAAGTGAAAGAAAAGAAGGAAGAGGAAGAAAAAGTAGAAGAAGAAGAAGAAGAAGTTAAAGATGTAGTTGAAGAAGGAGAAGAAGAAGAAGAAGAAAAGGTGGAGGAAGAAGAAGAAGAAGAGGAAGAAGAAGATGAAGATATAGAAGAAGAAGTAGAAGAAGAAGGAGTTAAAGAAGAAGTAGAAGAAGGAGAAGATGAATTGGAAGAAGAGAAAGAAGAAGAAGGAGAAGAAGAAGAAGGAGGAGGGGGAGGAGGTGGAGGAGGAGAAGGAGGAGAAGAAGAAGAAGAAGAAGAAGATGAAAGAGAAAACAAGATGAAGAGAAAAGAAGGAGAAGAAGAAGACTTGGAAGAAAAGGAAGAGGTAAAAGAAGAAGATGAAGAATAAGAATAAAAAAATAAGAGGAAGAAGAAGAAGTTAAAGAAGGACAAGAAGAAGAAGAAGAAAAAGTAGTAGTAGAAGAAGAAGAAGAAGAAGATGAAAAAGGAGAACAAGAAGAAGAAGAAAAGACGGAAAATAAAAAGAAGTGGAAGAAGAAGAATGAGAAGAAGTATGATAAGAAGGTGAAGATGTTGAAAAAGAAGACAAAAAAGAATAGGAAGAAGAAGAAGTAGTAGTAGTAGAAGAAGAAGAAGAAGAAGAAGAAGAAGAACAAGAA
>JAIUJO010002223.1:85000-92500 GCA_023846275.1 Vanilla planifolia
AAGAAAAAGAAGTTGAAGAACAAAAGAAGTTGAGGAAGAAGAAGAAGAAGAAGAACAAAAAGAGAAAGAAAGAGGTGAAAAAGAAGAAGAAGAAAAGGAGGAAGAAAAGGAAAAATAGGAGGAAGAAGAAGAAGAAGAAGAACAAGAAGAAGAAGAAGATAAGAAGGAAGAAAAATAATAAGAAGAAGAGAAAGAAGAAGAAGAAGAAGAAGAAGAAGAAGAAGAAGCATAAGAAGAAGAAGAAGAAGAAGTAGAAGATGAAGAAGAAGAACATATGAAGAAGAAGAAGAAGAAAGAGAAGAAGGTGGAGCAAAAGACGATGAAGTTGAAGAACAAGAACATAGAGAAGATGTAGAACATAAAGAAGATAAAGAAGAAGAAGAAGAAGAAGTAGAAGAACTGGAAGAATAGGGAGAAGATAAAGAAGAAGAGGAAGAAGAAGAAGAAGATGAAGAAGCAAAAGAAGATGAAAAAGAAAAAGAAGAAGAGGAAGAGAAGAAGAAGAAATTGAAGAAGAAGAAGAAGAAGAAAATGTAATGGTAGAAGAAGAAGATGTTGATGATGAAAAAGATGAAAAAGAAGAAGAAGAAGAAGATGAAGAGGAAGAAGAGGATGAAGAAGAAGAAGAAGAAGAAGTGAAAGAAGGGGATGAAGTTAGAGAAGAAGAAGAAGAAGAAAAAGATGTAGAAGAAGAAGGATAAGGAGAAGAAAAAGACAAAGAAGAAGAACGACAAGAAGAAAAAGAAGATTAAAAGAAGAAGAAGAAGAAGAGGTGGAACAAGGAGAAGAAGAAGAAGCTAAAGAAGATGAAGAAGTAGATAAAGAAGAAGAAGAAGAATAAGAAGAAGAAAAAAAAAGAAAAGCAAGAAGAGGAGGAAGAAGAAGAAGAAGAGGAAGAAGAAGAAGAAGAAGAAGTAGAAGAAGTTAAAAAAGAAGAAGAAGAAAATGAGGAAGAAGACGAAGAAGAAGAAGAAGTAGAAGACGAAGAAGAAGAAGAGGAAGAGAAGAAGAAGAATTTGAAGAAGAAGAAGAAGAAGAAGAAGAAAATGAAATGGTAGAAGAAGAAGATGATGATGAAGAAATAGAAGAAAGAGAAGTTGAAGAAAAAGAAGAAGAAGAAGAAGATGAAGAGGAAGAAGTACTTTTTCTTCTTCTTCGTCCTTTCTCCTTCTATTTCTTCTTCTTCATCTACTTCTTCTTCTTCTACTTCCTTGTCTTCTTCTTCTTCTTCTTCTTCTTCTTCTTGTTCTTCTTCTCATTTTTCTTCATCTTCTTCTTCTTCTTGCACTTCCCCATCTCTTGCTACTTCACCTTCTTTTTCTTCTTCATTTTCTTCTCCTTCTTCTTCTCCTTCTTTTTCTTCTTCTTCTTCATCTCATTCTTCCTCTTCTACTTCTTTTTTTCCTTCTTCTTCACTGCCTTCTACTTCTTCTTTTTCTTCTCCTACTCCTTCTTCTTCTTCTTCTTCTTCATCTTCATCATCATCTTCTTCTTCTACTTCTCTTCCTTCATCATCATGTTCTTCTTCTTCTTCTTCTTCTTGCTCTTCTTCTCCTTCTTCTTCTTCTTCTTCTTCTTCTTCTTCTCTTCTTTTTTTCTTCTCCATCTCCTTCTCCTTCTTCTTCTTATTCTTCTTCTTCATCTTCTCCTTCTCTTCCTCAGCCTTATTGTTGTTGTTCTTCTTCTTCTTTTGCTTTTGCTTCTTCTTTTACTACTTCTTTTTTTCTTCTTGTTCTTCTTGTTCTTTTGCTTCTTCTTCTCCTCCTTCTTCTCTATCTTTTTCATCTACTTCTTATTTTTCTTTTTATTCTTCTTCTTCCACTTCTTCTTCTTCTGGTTTTTCTTCTTCTACTACTTCTTCCTATTCTCCATCTTCTTCTTTTTCTTCTTTCTTTTCTCTTACTTCTTCTCCTTTCTCTTCTTCTTCTTCTTCTTCTTCTTCTTCTTCTCTTTCTTCTTCTACTTCTTGTTCTTCTTCTTCTTTTCCTTCTTATTCCACTTCTACTTCTTGTCCTTCTTCATCTTCTCCTACTTCTTCTTCTTCTTCTCTGTCCTCTTCTTCTTCTACTTCTTCTTACACTTCTTCTTCTTCTACTTTTTTTTCCTCTTCTTCTTCTTCTCCTTTTCCTTCTTCTTCTTCTCCTTATTCCCCTTCTTCTCCATCTTCTCCTTCTTCTCCTTCTTCTTCCTATTTGTTCTCCTTCTGCATCTTCTTCTTCTTCTTCTACATCTCTTCTTCTTCTTCTTCTTCTTCACCTTCTTCTTCTTCTTCTTCTTCTCCTTCTTCCCCTTCTTTCTATTTTTATTCTTCTTTTTCTCCTTCTCCTTCTTCGTCTTTCTTCTTCTTCTCCTTCTCATCCTTCTACTTCTTCTGCATCTTCTTCTTCTTCTTCTTCATCATCTTCTTCTCCTTCTACTCCTCTTCCCTCTCCTTCTACTACTTCTTCTCCTTATTCTTCCTTTTCTTCTTCTCCTTCATCTTTCTCCTTTTTCTACTACTTCTTCTTATTATTTTTTTTATTCTTCCTCTTCTTATTTTTCTTTTTCTCCTTCTTCTTCTTCTTCTTCTTCTTTTCTTTCTTTTTCATGACCTTCTTCCTCCTCTTCTTCTTTCTCTTCTCCTTCTTCCTCTTCCACTTCTTCTTTTTCCTCATGTTCTCCTTCTTCTTCTTCTTAATCTCCTTCTCCGTCTTCTACTTCTTCTTCTTCTTCTTCTTCTTCTTCTTCTCCTCCTTCTTCTTCTTCTTATTCTCCTTCTTCTTCTTCTTCTTCTTTTCTCTTTATCTCTCTCTTCCATCTTCTTTTTAATCTACTTGTACTACTTCTCCATCTTCTTCTTCTTCCCTTCTCCTTTTACTTCTTCTTCTTCTTTTACTACTATCTTGTCTTCTTCTTCTACTTGCTCTCCTTCTTCTTCTCATTGTTCTTCATCTTCTTCTACTTCTTCCTCTTCTCCTTCTCTTTCTACTACACCTTCTGTTTCTTCTCCTTTTTCTTCTTCTTCTCATTCCTCTTCTTCTTCTTCTTCTTCTTCTTCTTCTCCTTTTGCTTCTTCTTCTATGTCTTCTACTTCTTCTTCTTCTTCTACTTCTTCTTCTTCTTCTTCTTCTCCTCCTCCTCCTCCTCCTCCTCCTTCATCTTCATCATCATGTTCTTCTTCTTCTTCTTCTATTTCCTATTTTTTTCTTCTTCTTCTCTTTCTTATTCATCTTCTTCTTCTTCCTCTTCTCCTCCTCCTTCTTCTTCTTATTCTTCTTCTTCCTTATCTCCTTCAGCTTCTTCTTTATTTTCTTCTTCTTCTTCATCTCCTACTGCTTCTTCTTCTTCTTCTTCTCCTCCTTCATCTTCTTCCTCTTCTTCTTCTTTTTCTTCTTCTTCTCCTTATTCTGTCTATTCTTCTTCTCATTCTCATTCTTCTTCTTCTTCTTCTTCTTCTTGTACTTCTTCTTCTTCTTCTATTTCTTCTTCTCCTTCTTCTTCTCCTTCTTCTTCTTCTTTTTCTTTTCCTTTATCTTCTCTTTCTTCTTCTTCTTTTTAATCTACTTGTTCTATTTCTCCATCTTCTTCTCCATCTTCTTCTTCCCTTCTCCTTCTACTTCTACTTCTTCTTCTTGTACTACCTTGTCTTCTTCTACTTGCTCTCCTTCTTCTTCTCACTATTCTTCATCTTCTTCTACTTCTTCCCCTTCTCCTTCTCTTTCTACTTCACCTTCTTTTTCTTCTTCTTTTTCATCTACTTCTCATTCTTCTTCTTCTTCTTCTTCTTCTTCTTCTTCTTCTTTTGCTTCTTCTTCTTTGTCTTCTACTTCTTCTTCCTTTTCTACTTCTTCTTTTACTTCTTCTTCTTCTTTCTTCTTCCTTCTTCATGTTCTTCTTCTATATCTAGTTCTTCTACTTCTTGTTTTTCTTATCCTTCTCCTTCTTCTTCTTCTTCTTCTTCTCTATCATATTCGACTTCGACTTCTTCTCCCTCTTCGGGTTGTTCTTCTTCTTCTCCTCCTTCTCTATCTTCTTCTTCTTCTTCTTCTTCTTCTTCTCCTTCTTCTACTTCTTCTTCTCCTTCTTCATCTTCTTCTTTTCCTTTATCTTCTCCTCCTTCTTCTTCTTTTAATCTAATTGTTCTACTTTTCCATCTCCTTCTCCATCTTTTTCTTCTTCTTCTTCCCTTCTCCTTCAACTTCTTTTTTTTCTGCTTCTTCTACTTCCTTGTCTTCTTCTTCTACTTACTCTCCTTCTTCCTCTCATTGTTTTTCATCTTCTTCTTCTTCTTCCCTTCTCCTTCCCTTTCTACTTGTTCTTTTTTTTCTTCTCCTTCTCCTTCTCCTTCTTCTTGTTCTTCTTCTTCTTCTTTGTCTTCTTCTTCTTCTTCTTCCTCTTCTTCTCATTCTTCTTCTTCTTCTTCTTCTTCTTCTTATCTATCTTCCTCTCCTTCTTCTTTCCCTTGTTCTCCTTCTTCTTCTTCTTCTTCTTTTTCTTCTTCTTCTGCTTCTTTTTCTTCCTATCCTTCTTTGTCTTTGCCTTCTTCTTCATCTTTTTCTTCTTCTTTTTCTTCTTCATCTTCTTCTTCTTTTTCTTCTATTTATTCTTTTCCTTTTTCTTCTTCTTCTTCTTCTCCTTCTTCTCCTTCTTCTTCTTCTTCTTCTTCCTTTCTTTCTTCTTCTTCCTTTTCTTCTTCTTCTCCTTCTTCTCATTCTTCTTCTTCTTCTACTTCCTTTTCATCTTCTCTTTCTCCTTCCTCTTTTTGTCTTACACTTCTTCCACTTTGTCTTCTTCTTCTTTTTCCTCTTCTTCTTCATCTCCTTCTTCTCCTTCTTCTTTTTCTTCTTCTTCTTCTACTACTTCTCCTCGTTCTTCTCGTCTTCTTCGTGTTCTTCTTCTTCTTATTCTTCTCTGTCTTCATCTTCTTCTTCTTCTTCTTCTCCTACTCCATCTTCTTCTTCTTCATCTTCTTCTCTTTCTTCTTCTTCTTCTCAAACTTGTTCTCCTTCTTCTTCTTCTTCTTCTTAATCTTCTTCTTCTCTTGCTTCTGTTCCTCCTCCCCCTTCTTCTTCTACGTCTTCTCCGTCCCATTCTTCTTGTTCTTTTTCTTCTTCATCTTCTTGTTCTTCTCCTTCTCCTTCTACTTCTTTCTATTTTTCTTCTTGTTCTTCTCCTTCTCCTTCTTCTTCTTCTTCTTCTTGCCCTTCTTCATCGCCTTCTTTTGCTTCTTCTTCTTCTCCTTCAAGAACTTCTCCTTCTTCTTTTTCTTCTTCTTCTCCTCCGACTCCTTCATTTACTTCTCTTTCCACATCTCTTTCATCATCTTCTTCTTCTCTTTCTTCTTCTTTCTTTTTCTTCTCCTTCTCCTTCTTTTCCTTCTTCTTCTCCTTCTCCTCCTCCTCTATCTTGTTCTTCTTCTTCTTTTTCTTCTCTTTCTTCTCCTACTTTTTCTTTATCTTGTTCTTCTTGTCCTTATTTTTGTTCTTCATCTTCTTACTTCTTCCTTCTTCTTCTTCTTCTTCTTCTTCTTCTCTTGTTCCACCTTCTTCTTCTTCTTCTTCTTCTTCTTCTTCTTCTCCTTCTTCTTTTTATTCTTCTTCTCCTTTTTTTCTTCTTCTCCTTCTTCTCTCATACCTTCTTCTTTTTTTTCTTCTTGTTCTCCTTTTTCTACCTCTACTATATCTTCTTCTTCTTATTTTTCTTTCACTTCTCCATCTTCGTCTTCTTCATTCTCTTCTTCTTCTTCTTCTTCTTTTTCTTCTTCTTCTTCTTCTTCTTCCTCCTCCTCTACTTCTTCTCCTTCTTCTCGTTCTTCTTCTTCTCCTCCATTTACTGCTTCTTCTTCTTCCTCTCCTTCTTCTTCCTTTTCTTCTTCTTCTTCACGTTCTTCTTCTACCTCTCTTTCTTCTTATTTCCTTCTCCTTCTTCTTTTGCTCCTTCTTCTCCTTCACTCTTCTACTTCTCCTTCTTCTTCTTCTTCTTCATCATCTAGTTTTTCTTCTTCTTCTTATGTGCCTTCTCTTCCTTCTCATTCTTCTTCTTCTTTTTCCTCTTCTCCTCCTCCAGCTTCTTCTTCTTCTTGCACTTCTTCTTCTTCTTCTTCTCCTTCTTCTTCTTCTTCTTCTCCTTCTTGTTCTTCTTTTTCTTTTTCTTCTTCCAGTTTCTTCTTCTTCTTTTCTTCTCTTCTTCTTCTTCTTCACGTTCTTCTTCTTCTACTTATTCTTCTTCTTCTTTTTCTTCTCTTACTTCTTTATCTTCTTCTTTTTCTACTATTTCTTCTTCTACTACTACTTCTTGTTGTTGTTCTTCATCACGATCTCCATCTTCTTCTTCTTTTTCTTTTTCTCTGTCTGCATCTCCTTCTTTTTCTTTTTCTTCTATTTGTTCTTCTTCTTAGACTTCTTCATTTTCCAATTCTATTTCTTCTTCTTCTCCTCCTCCTTCTTCCTCTTCTTATTTTTCCTCTTTCTTCTTCTAATTCTTTCTCTTCTTCTTCTCCTTCTTCTCCTTCTTCTTTATCTTCTTTTTCTTCTTCTTCTTCTTCTTCTTCTTCTTCCCCATCTCCTTCTCTTCTTCTCCCTCTTCTTCTTCCTATTCTTCCTCTTCTTCTTCATCTTCTTCTCTTACTTCTTCTTCTCCTACTTCTTCTTCTTATTCAATGTCTTCTTCATAATTTTCTTCGTCTTCTTTTTCTTCTTCTTCTTCTTCTTCTTCATCTTTTTGTTCTTCTTCTTCTTCTCATTCTTCTTCTTCTTCTTCTTCTTCTTTTTCTTCTTATCTTTCTTTTTCTTCTTTTTCCTCTTCTTCTCCTTCATTTTCCTCTACTTCTTCTTCTTCTTCGCCTTCTTTTTCTTCTTCTTTCTTTTCTTTTTCTTCTTCTCCTTCTTTTACTCCATTTTTTTCTTGTTCATCTTCTTCTTCTCCCTCTCCTTCTTCTTCTTCTACTTCTACATCATATTCTTCTTCTTATTCTTCTTCTTCTTCTTCTTCTTATTTTACTTCTTTTTCTTCTACGTCATCTTGTTCTTCTTCTTCTTCATCTTTTTCTTCCTTCTTCCATCTTGATCTTCTTATTCTTCTTCTTTTTCATCTTCTTCTCCGTCTTTTCCTTCTTCTTCTTCTTCTACTTCTTCATCATCGTCATCTTCTTCTACTGCTTCTTCTTCTCCTTCTTCTTCTTCTTCGTCTTCCTCATCTTCTTCTTCTTTTTCTTTCTATTCTTCTTCTCCTTTTCTTCCTCTTCTTCTTCTTCTTCTTCTTCTCCTTCTTCTTCTTCATCTTCTCTATCTTCTCCTTCTTTTTCTTCTCCTTCTTCTTCTTCTCCTTCATCTTCTTCTTCTCCTTCTTCTTTTTCTTGTTTTCCTCCTTCTTCTTCTCCTTCTTCTTCTTCTCCTTCTTTTTCTTCTCTTTCTCATTGTTGTTCTTCTTCTTCTTCTTCTTCTTCTTCTCTTCCTCCTCCTCCTCCTTCTTCTTCTTCTTCTTCTTCTTCTCCTTCTCCTTCTTCAACTTCTTCTTCTTCTT
>JAIUJO010002012.1:0-5000 GCA_023846275.1 Vanilla planifolia
TTGTACTTCTTCTTTTTCCTCTTCTTCTTCTTTTTCTTGAACTTCTTTTTCTCGCTCTTCTTCTTCATCTTTTTCTAATTCTTCTTATTCTTATTATTCTTCTTCTTCTACTTGTTCTTTTTTTTCTTCTCCTTCTTCTTCTTATTCTTCTACTTTTTTTATTTCATCCTTTTCTTTTTTCTCTTTTTCTTCTTCTTGTTTTTCTTTTTCTACTTGTTCTTTTTCTTTTTCTTCTTCTTCTTCTTCTTCTTCTTCCTCTTTTTCATCTTCTTCTTCATCATCTTCTTCTTCTTCCCCTTCTACTTCTTCTTTTTCTTCTTTTTCTTCTTCTTTTTCTTCTTTTTCTACTTGCTCTTTTCTTTTTCTTCTTTCTCTTCTTCTTCTTCTTCTTTATCTTCTTTCTCTTCTTCTTCTTCTTCTTCTACTTCTTCTTCTTCTTCTTCTTCTTCTTCATCTTCTTCTTCTTTCTACTTCTTTTTCTTCTTCTTCTTCTTCATCTTAGTCTTCTTCTTCATCTTTTTCTGCTTCTTCTTGTTCTTCTTCTACTTCTTCTTCTTCTTGTTCTTCTTTTTCTTCAGCTTCTTCTTTTTCTTCTTCTTCTTCTTCTTCTTCTTCTACTACTACTACTATGACTTCTTCTTCTTCTTCTTTTCCTTCTGTTGTTCTTCTTCTTATTCTTCTTCTTCTTCGTGTTCTTCTTCTCCTTCTTCTATTCTTTATTCATTTTCTTCTCCATCTTCTTCTTCTTCTTGTTCTTCTTCTTCTTCTTCTTCTTTCTCTCCTTCTTCCACTTCTACTTCTTCTTCTACTACTTCTTCTTCTTCTTCCTCTCATCTTCTTTTTCTTCTTCTTCTTCTTCTTCTTCTTCGTCTTCTTCTTCCTGTTCTTCTTCTTCATCTTCGTCTTCTTCTTCTTCTTCCTCTCTCTTTCTTCTTCTTCTTCTTCTTCTTCTTCTTCTTCTTCGTCTTCTTCTTCTTATTCTTCTTCTTCTTTTTCATCATCTTCTTCTTCTTCGACTTCTTCTTCTTCTTCTTTGTCTTCTTCTTCTTCTTTTTCTTCTTCTTCTTCTTCCTCTTCTTCTTCTTCTTCTTCCGCTTCTTCTTCTTCTTCTTCTTCTTCTTCATCTTCTTCTTCTTATTCTTCTTCTTCTTTTTCATCATCATCTTCTTCTTCTTCTACTACTTTTTCTTCTTCTGCTTCTTCTTCTTCTTCTTTTTCTTCTTCTTCCTCTTTTTTCTTGTTCCCCTTCTCTTCTTCTCTTTCTTTTTTTCTTCTTCCTCGTTTTCTTCTTCTTTTTCTTCTCCTTCTTCTTCTTCTTCTTCTTCGTCTTCTTCTTCCTCGTTCTTCTTCTTCATCTTCTTCTTCTTCTTCTTCTTCTTCTTCTTCTTCTTCTTCTTGTTCCTCTTCTTCGTCTTCTTCCTCTCTCCTTCTTCTTCTTCTTCTTCTTCTTCTTATTCTTCTTCTTCTTCTTTTTCATCTTCTTCTTCTTCTTCGACTTCTTCTTCTTCTTGGTCTTCTTCTTCTTCTTCTTCTTCTTCTTATTCCTCTTCTTCTTCTTCTTCTTCCTCTTCTTCTTCTTCTTCTTCTTATTCTTCTTCTTCTTTTTCATCATCATCTTCTTCTTCTTCTACTTCTTCTACTACTTTTTCTTCTTCTACTTCTTCTTCTTCTTCTTCTTATTGTACTTCTTTGTCTTCTTCTAATTCTTCATTCTCTTCTTCTTCTTTGTGTTTTTTATCTTCTGATTCTTCTACTTCTTCTTCTTCATCTTCTTGTTTTTCTACTTCATCAAAATCTTCATCTTCTTCTTCTTCTGCTTCTTCTTTTTCTTCATTTTCTTCTTCTTTTACTTCTTCTTCTTCTTGTTCTTGTTCTTCTTCTACTTCTTTTTCTTCTTCTTCTTCTTCCACAACTTCTTCTTCTTCTTCTTCTTCATCTTTTTCTTCAACTTTTACTTTTTCTGATTCTTCTTCTTCCTCCTCTTTTTCTACTTCTTCTTCTTTTACTTGTTCTTCATTTATTTCTTCTTCTTCCTCATCCATTAATTCAACTTTATCTTTTTCAACTCTTCTTCTTTTTCTTCCCCTTCTTCAACTACTTCTTATGCATATTCTTTTTGGTTCTTCTTCTTTATATTCTTCTTTTTCCACTTCTTCTTCTCCTTGTACTAGTTCTTCTTCTTCTTCCTTTTCTTCTTTTTCATGTTCTTCTTCCTTTTCTTCTTCTTCTTCTTTCTCTTCTTACTCCTCTGCTTCTTCTTCATCATAATCTTATTATTATTATTATTATTATTATTATTATTATTATTCTTCTTCTTCTTCTTCTTCTTCTTCTTCTTCTTCTCCTTCTCCTTCTTATACTCTTTATTCTTCATCATCTTCTGCATCTTTTTCTTCTTTTTCTCCTCCTCTTCATCTTTTACGTCGTCTTCTTCTCAGCCTTCTTCGTCTTCTTCTTCTTCTTCTTCTTCTTCATCCTTGTCTTCTTCTTCTTCTCCTACTTGGTCTTCTTCTTCTTCTTCTTCTTCTTCTTCTTCTTCTTCTTCGCCTTCTTCCTCTTCTTTTTCTTCCTCTTCGTCTTCTTCTTCTTCGTCTTCTTCCTGTTCGTCTTCTTCTTCTTCTTCGTCTTCTTCTTCTTCGTCTTTTTCTTCTTTGCCTTCTTCGTCTTCCTCTACCTCGTCTTCGTCCTCCTTTTCTTCTTCTACTTGTTCCTCATCTTTTTCTTCTTCTTCTAATTCCTCCTCTTCCTCTTCTTCTAATTCCACTTCTTCCTCTTCCTCTTCTTCTTTTTCTTCTCTTCTTCTTCCTCTTCTCTTCTTCTTCTTCTTCTTCTTCCTCTTGTTCTTCTTCTTCTTCTTCTTCCTCCTCTTCTTCTTCTTTTTCTTCCATTTCTTTTTCTTTTTCTTCTTCTTCCTCTTTTTATACTTCTTCTTCTTCTTCTTCTTCTTCTTCTTCTTCTTCTTCTTCTGCTTGTTCGTCTTTTTCTTCTTCTTCTTCAACTTTTTCTATTTCAACCTTTTCTTTTTCTTCTTTTTCTTCTTTTTCTACTTCTTTTTCTTTTTCTACTTTTTCTTTTTCTTCTACTTCTTCTTCTTCTTCTTCTTCTTCCACTTCTTCTTCTTCTTCTTCTTCTTTTCCTTCTTCCCCTTCTTTCTCTTTTTCTTCTACTTCAACTTTTTCTTTTTGTTCTTTGTTTTCTTCTTCTTCTTCTTCTTTTTTTACTTCTTCTTTTTCTTCTTCTTCCCCATCTTCTTCTTCTTCTTCTTCTTCTTCATCTTCTTAAACTTCTTCTTCTTCCCTCATCTTCTTCTCCTTCTTCTTGTTATTCTTCTTCATCTTCTTCTTCTCCTAATCCATCTTCTTCTTCTTCTTCTTCTCTTACTCCATCTTCTTCTTCTTCTTATTCTTCTTTTTCTACTTTGTCTTTTTCTTCTTCTTCTTCTTCTTCTTCTTCATCTCTTCTTCTTCTAATACTACTTCTACTTCTTCAACTTCTTCTTTTGATTGTTCTTCTTCTCCTTCTTCTTCTTCATCCTTTTCTTCTTCTTCTACTTCTTCTTCTTCTTCTCTATTCTTCTACTTCTTTTTCTTCTTCTTCTTCTTCTTCGTTTTCTTCTTCTACAACTTATTCCTCTTCTTCTTCCTATTCTTCTTCTTCTTCTTCTTTTTCTTCTTCTTCTTTTACTTCTTCTTGCTCCTCTTCATCATCATCTTCTTCTTTCGCCTCTTTCTTCTTCTTCACCTTCTTCTTCTTCTCCTTCTTCTTGTTCTTCTTCTACTATTTTCTTCTTCTTGTTTTTGTTCTTCTTCTACTATTTTCTTCTTCTTCTTCTTCTTCTTCTTCTTCTTCTTCTTCTTCTTCTACTTCTTCTACTTCTTCTTCCTTTTCTTCTTCGTCTTCTTCTCCTTCTTCTTCTTCTACTTCTTCTTCTTCTTCTTCTTCCTTTTCTTCTTTTGCTTCTTGTTCTTCTTCTTCTTCCTCTTTTTCCTCTTCTTCCACTTCTTCCTCTTCTTCCTCTTCTTCCCCTTCTTCCACTTCTTCTTCTTCTTCCTCGTCTTCCTCTTCTTCCTCTTCTTCGTCTTCTTCATCTTCATCTTCTTCGTTTTCTTCTTCTTCTTCGTCTTCTTCCTCTTTTTCCTCTTCTTCTTCTTCCTCGTCTTCCTCTTCTTCTTCCTCCTCTTCTTCTTCTTCTTCCTCTTCTTCCTCTACTTCTTCTTCCTCCTCCTCTTCTTCTTCTTCTTCTTCTTGTTCTTCTTCTTCTTCTTCTTCTACTTCTTCTTCTTCTTCTCCTTCTTCTTCTTGTTTTCATCTTCGTATTCTTCTTCTTCTTCTTCTTCAACTTCTTTCTTTTTCTTTTTCTTCTTCTACATCTTTTTCATCTTCTTCTTCTTCTTCTTAATCTTTTTCTTCTTCTTCTTCTTCATCATGAACATGTTCTTCTTCTTGTATTTCTTTTTCTTTCTTTTCTACTTTTTCTACTTCTACTTCTACTTGTTGTTATACTTCTTTCTTCTTCTTCATATTCTTCTTCTTCTTCTTCATCCTCTTCTTTCTTTCTTTCTTCTTCCACTTCTTCTACATTATCATCATTATCTTCTTCTACTTCTTGTTCATCATCTTCTTCTTCTTTTTCTCTTCCTCTGTTACTTTTTCTTCTTCTTCTTCTTCTTCTACTACTTCATCATGTTCTTCTTCTTTCTTCTTCTTCTTCGACTTCTGCTTCTTCTTCTTCTTCTAATTCTTCTTCTTTTTCCTCTTCTTCTTCCTCTTTATATTCCTTATCTTCTTCGTTTTCATCTTTTCTTCTTCTTCAACTTCTTTTTCTAATTATTTTTCTTCTTCTTCTTCCACTTCTTCTTCTTTTTCTTATTCTTCTTCTTCTCCTATTACTACTTCTACTTCTTTTCTTCTTCTTTTTCTTCTTTTCCTTCTTCTTCTTCTTTCTTTTTCTTCTTCTTCTTCTTAATCTTCTTCTACTTCTACTTTTGCTTTTTTTTGCT
>JAIUJO010002012.1:25000-30000 GCA_023846275.1 Vanilla planifolia
CTTCATCCTTTTCTTCTTCTTCTACTTCTTCTTCTTCTTCTCTATTCTTCTACTTCTTTTTCTTCTTCTTCTTCTTCTTCGTTTTCTTCTTCTACAACTTATTCCTCTTCTTCTTCCTATTCTTCTTCTTCTTCTTCTTTTTCTTCTTCTTTTACTTCTTCTTGCTCCTCTTCATCATCATCTTCTTCTTCCGCCTCTTTCTTCTTCTTCACCTTCTTCTTCTTCTCCTTCTTCTTGTTCTTCTTCTACTATTTTCTTCTTCTTCTTCTTCTTCTTCTTCTTCTTCTTCTACTTCTTCTACTTCTTCTTCCTTTTCTTCTTCGTCTTCTTCTCCTTCTTCTTCTTCTACTTCTTCTTCTTCTTCTTCTTCCTTTTCTTCTTTTGCTTCTTGTTCTTCTTCTTCTTCCTCTTTTTCCTCTTCTTCCACTTCTTCCTCTTCTTCCTCTTCTTCCTCTTCTTCCTCTTCTTCCACTTCTTCTTCTTCTTCCTCGTCTTCCTCTTCTTCCTCTTCTTCGTCTTCTTCATCTTCATCTTCTTCGTTTTCTTCTTCTTCTTCGTCTTCTTCCTCTTTTTCCTCTTCTTCTTCTTCCTCGTCTTCCCCTTCTTCTTCCTCCTCTTCTTCTTCTTCTTCCTCTTCTTCCTCTACTTCTTCTTCCTCCTCTTCTTCTTCTTCTTCTTCTTCTTCTTCTTGTTCTTCTTCTTCTTCTTCTTCTACTTCTTCTTCTTCTTCTCCTTCTTCTTCTTGTTTTCATCTTCGTATTCTTCTTCTTCTTCTTCTTCTTCAACTTCTTTCTTTTTCTTTTTCTTCTTCTACATCTTTTTCATCTTCTTCTTCTTCTTCTTAATCTTTTTCTTCTTCTTCTTCTTCATCATGAACATGTTCTTCTTGTATTTCTTTTTCTTCCTTTTCTACTTTTTCTACTTCTACTTCTACTTATTGTTATACTTCTTTCTTCTTCTTCATATTCTTCTTCTTCTTCTTCATCCTCTTCTTTCTTTCTTTCTTCTTCCACTTCTTCTACATTATCATCATTATCTTCTTCTACTTCTTGTTCATCATCTTCTTCTTCTTTTTTCTCTTCATCTGTTACTTTTTTTTCTTCTTCTTCTTCTTCTACTACTTCTTCATGTTCTTCTTCTTTCTTCTTCTTCTTCGACTTCTACTTCTTCTTCTTCTTCTAATTCTTCTTCTTTTTCCTCTTCTTCTTCCTCTTTATATTCCTTATCTTCTTCGTTTTCATCTTTTCTTCTTCTTCAACTTCTTTTTCTAATTATTTTTCTTCTTCTTCTTCCACTTCTTCTTCTTTTTCTTATTCTTCTTCTTCTCCTATTACTACTTCTACTTCTTTTCTTCTTCTTCTTTCTTTTCTTCTTCTTCTTCTTAATCTTCTTCTACTTCTACTTTTGCTTTTTTTTGCTTCTTCTTCTTCTTTTTGTACTTCTTCTTTTTGTACTTCTTCTTTTTCTTCTTCTTCTTCTTCTTCTGCTTAAACTTTTTCTTTTTGAACTTTGACTTCATCTTCTTCTTTTTCTACTTCTTCTTCTACTACTACTATTTTTTCTTCTTCTTCTTCGTCCTTTCTTCATCTTCTTCTTCTTCTTCTTCTTTTTCTACTTCGTCTTCCTCTTCTTCTACTTCTTCCACTTCTTCTTCTTCTTCTACTTCTTCTTCTTCTTCTTCTTCTACTTCTTTTTCTCCTTCTTTTTATTGTTCATCTTCTTCTCCATCTTCTATTTCTTCTACTTCTTCCTTTCCTTCTTCTTCTTCTTCTTCTTCTTCTTCTTCTTCTTCTACTTATTTTTCTTCTTCTTCATCTTCTTCCTCTTCTTCTTTTTCTTCTTGTTCATCTTTTTTTTGTTCTTCTTCTTTTTGTACTTCTCCTTCTTCTTCATCTTTCTCTTATTTTTCTATTTTTTTTTCTTCTTCTTTTTTGTTCTTATTCCTCCTCAACTTCTTCTTCTTCTTCTTCGTTGTCATATTTTTCTTCTTCTTCTTCTTCTTTGTCATGTTTTTCTTCTTCTTCTTCTTCTTCAACTTCTTTTTTCTTCCTTTTCTTCTTCTACTTCTTCTTCTTCTTATTCTTCTTCTTCTTTCTTCTTCTTCATCATCTTCATCTTCTTCTCCTTCTACTATTTTTTTATCATCGTCTTCCACTTTTACTTCTTTTTCTTCTGCTCTTCTAGTTTTTCTTCTTCTACGTCTTCATCTTTTATACTTGAATTTCTTCTTCATCTTCTTCTTCTTCATCTGCTTCTTCTTCTTCTCCTTCTTCTTATTTCTTCTTCTACGTTATCATCATCATCATCATCATCATCTTCTTCTTCTTCTTTTTATTCTTCCTCTTCCTCTTCTACTTTTTCTTTTTCTTCATCTTTTCTTTTTCTTCTTCTACTTCTTCTCCTTCTTGTTCAACTTTCTTCTTCTTCTTCTTCTTCTTCTTATTCTTCATCTTCTTCTTTTTCATCTTTTCTTCTTCTTCACATTCTTCTTTTTCTTCTTCTTCGTCTTCCCTCTCTTCTTCTTCATCTTAATCTTTCTTCTTCATCCCCATCTTCTTCGTCTTCTTCTTCTTCTTGTTCTTCTTCTTCTACTTCTTCTACTTCTACTTCTTCATCTTCTTCTTCTTCTTCTACTTCTTTTTTGCTTCTTCGCCTTCTTTCTCTTCTTCTTCTTATTCTTCTTCTTCTCCTTCTACTTAAGCTTTTGCTTTTTTTGTTTCATCTTTTTCTTCTTTTTCAACTTCTTCTACTTCTTCCTCTTCTTTTTCTTGTTCTACTTGAACTTTTTCTTTTTGTTCTTTGTCTTCTTCTTCTTTTTCTACTTCTTCTTCTTCTTCTTCATCTTCTTTTTCTTCTTCTTCCTCTTCTTCATCTTCTTTTTCTTCTTCTTCTTCTTCTTCTTCCCTCATCTTCTTCTTTTACTTCTTGTTATTCTTCTTCTTCTCCTTCAACTTCTTCTTCTTCTTCTTCTTCTTATTTTTCTTCTTCTTTTTCTTCTTCTTCTTTTACTTCTTCTTGCTCCTCTTCATCATCATCTTCTTCTTCTTCTTCTTTCTCTTTCTTCTTCTTTCTCTTTCTTCTTCTTCTCTTTCTCTTTTTTCTTCTTCCTCATTTTCTTCTTCTTCTTCTTCTTCTTCTTCTTCTTCATCTTCTTCTTCTTCTTCTTCTTCTTCATCTTCTTCTTCTTCTTCTTCTTCTTCTTCATCTCTTCTTCTTCTAATACTACTTCTACTTCTTCAACTTCTTCTTTTGATTGTTCTTCTTCTCCTTCTTCTTCTTCATCCTTTTCTTCTTCTTCTACTTCTTCTTCTTCTTCTCTATTCTTCTACTTCTTTTCCTTCTTCTTCTTCTTCTTCGTTTTCTTCTTCTACTACTTATTCCTCTTCTTCTTCCTATTCTTCTTCTTCTTCTTCTTCTTTTTCTTCTTCTTCTTTTACTTCTTCTTGCTCCTCTTCATCATCATCTTCTTCTTCCACCTCTTTCTTCTTCTTCCCCTTCTTCTTCTTCTCCTTCTTCTTGTTCTTCTTCTACTATTTTCTTCTTCTTGTTTTTGTTCTTCTTCTACTATTTTCTTATTCTTCTTCTTCTTCTTCTTCTTCTTCTTCTTCTTCTTATTCTACTTCTTCTACTTCTTCTTCCTTTTCTTCTTCGTCTTCTTCTCCTTCTTCTTCTTCTACTTCTTCTTCTTCTTCTTCTTCCTTTTCTTCTTTTGCTTCTTGTTCTTGTTCTTCTTCCTCTTTTTCCTCTTCTTCCACTTCTTTCTCTTCTTCCTCTTCTTCCTCTTCTTCCTCTTCTTCCTCTTCTTCCACTTCTTCTTCTTCTTCCTCATCTTCCTCTTCTTCCTCTTCTTCGTCTTCTTCGTCTTCATCTTCTTCGTTTTCTTCTTCTTCTTCGTCTTCTTCCTCTTCTTTCTCTTCTTCTTCTTCCTCGTCTTCCCCTTCTTCTTCCTCCTCTTCTTCCTCTCCTTCCTCTTCTTCCTCTACTTCTTCTTCCTCCTCCTCTTCTTCTTCTTCTTCTTCTTCTTGTTTTTCTTCTTCTTCTTCTTCTACTTCTTCTTCTTCTTCTCCTTCTTCTTCTTGTTTTCATCTTCGTATTCTTCTTCTTCTTCTTCTTCAACTTCTTTCTTTTTCTTTTTCTTCTTCTACATCTTTTTCATCTTCTTCTTCTTCTTCTTAATCTTTTTCTTCTTCTTCTTCTTCATCATGAACATGTTCTTCTTCTTGTGTTTCTTTTTCTTCCTTTTCTACTTTTTTTACTTCTACTTCTACTTGTTGTTATACTTCTTCTTTCTTCTTCTTCATATTCTTCTTCTTCTTCTTCATCCTCTTCTTTCTTTCTTTCTTCTTCCACTTCTTCTACATTATCATCATTATCTTTTTCTACTTCTTGTTCATCATCTTCTTCTTCTTTTTTCTCTTCATCTGTTACTTTTTCTTCTTCTTCTTCTTCTATTACTTCTTCATGTTCTTCTTCTTTCTTCTTCTTCTTCGACTTCTACTTCTTCTTCTTCTACTTCTTCTTTTTCCTCTTCTTCTTCCTCTTTATATTCCTTATCTTCTTCGTTTTCATCTTTTCTTCTTCTTCATCTTCTTGATCTTCTTCTTGTTCTTCTTCTTCTACTTCTTTTTCTAATTAATTTTCTTCTTCTTCCACTTCTTCTTCTTTTTCTTATTTTTCTTCTTCTCCTATTACTACTTCTACTTCTTTTCTTCTTCTTTTTCTTTTTTTTCTTCTTCTTCTTCTTTCTTTTCTTCTTCTTCTTCTTAATCTTCTTCTACTTCTACTTTTGCTTTTTTTTGCTTCTTCTTCTTCTTTTTGTACTTCTTCTTTTTCTATTTCTTCTTTTTCTTCTTCTTCTTCTTCTTCTTCTTCTTCTTCTGCTTAAACTTTTTCTTTTTGAACTTTGACTTCATCTTCTTCTTTTTCTACTTCTTCTTCTACTACTACTACTTTTTCTTCTTCTTCTTCTTCTTCTTCTTCGTCCTTTCTTCATCTTCTTC
>JAIUJO010002012.1:52500-55000 GCA_023846275.1 Vanilla planifolia
TACTACTACTACTAGTACTGCTACTACTTTTTCATCTCTTCTTTTTCTTCTACTTCATCTACTTTTTTGTGTTCTTTCTTCTTTTTCTTCTTCTACTACTTCTTCTTTTTCTTCTTCTTTCTTCTTTTTCTTCATCAACATCTTCTTCTTCTTCTTCTTCGTCTTGTTCTTCTTCTTCTTCTCTATTTTCTTCTTCCTCTTCTTGTTTTTCTTTCACTAATTCTTCATCATCTTCTTCTTCTTACTCAACTTCTTCTATCTCATTTTCTTCTTATTCTTTTAGTCATTCTTCTAATTCTTCTTCTTTTGCTTCTTCTTCTTCTACTTCTTCTTTTTCTTCCTCTTCTTCTTCTTCTTCTTCTTCTTATTCTTCTTCCTCTTCTTCTTCTTTGTCATCATCTTCTTCTTTTTGTTATTCTTCTTCTTCTTCTCCTACTACTATGTTTTCATCTTTTTGTTTTTCTTTTTTTTCTTCTTCTAATTCTCTCTTTCATCTGCTACTTCTTAATCATATTTTTCTTCTTTTTCTTCCTCTTCTTTAACTTCTTCTTCTTCTTCTTCTTCTACTTCTTTTCTGCTTCTTCTTCCTCTTTTCTTCTTCTTCCACTTCTTCGTCTTCCTCTTCTACTTGTTCTTCTTCTTCCTTTTCTTCTTCTGCTTCTTCTTCTTTGTCTTCTTCTTCTACTTCTTCTTCTTCTTCTTCTTCTACTTCATCTTCTTCATTTCTTCTTCTTCCACTTCTTCTTCCACTTCTTCTTCTTATTCTACTTCTTCTTGTTCTTCTTCTTCTCCTCCTCCTTCTTCTTCTTCTTCTTCCTCTTCTTCTTCTTCTTCTTAATTTTATTCTTCTTCTTCTTATTCTTATTCTTCTTTTCAAACTTCTGCTTCTCTTTTTCTACTTCTTATTCTACTTTTACTTCTTCCACTTCTTCTTCTTCTTCTTCTTCTTCTACTTCTTCTACTTCTTCTACTTCTTCTCTTACTTCTCCATCTACTAATACTACTAATTCTTCTTCTTCTTCTTCGTCTTATTTGTCTTCTTCTTCTTCTTCTTCTCTTTCTTCACCTTTTTCTTCTTCTTCTCCTTCATCTCCTTCTTCTTCTACTTCATCTTCTTCTTCTTCTTCTTCTACTTCTTCTTCTTCTACTTCTTCTTCTTCATCCTCTTCTTCTTCTTCTTCTTCTACATCTTCCTCTTCTTCTTCATCTTCTTCTTCTTCCACTTCTTCATTATCTTCCTCTTCTTCTTCTCTTTCTCCTTCTTTCTTCTTCTTCTTCTTATTATTATTATTCTTCTTTTTTACTTCTTCTTCTTCTTTTCATTCTTCCTCTTTTGCTTTTTCTTCTTCTGCTTCTTCTTCTTCTTCTTCAACTTCTTCTTCTTCTTCTTCTACTTCTTCTTTAGCAACTTTTTCTTCTTCTACTACTAGTAGTAGTACTTCTTCTTCTTCTTCTTGATCTTCTCATTTTTCTTGGTCTTCTTCATCTTCTTCTCCTTCTTCTTCTTCTTCATCTGTTTCTTCTTCTACTTCATTAAAATCATCATCATCTTCTTCTTCTATTACTTCTTGATCTTGTTCTTGTTCTTCTTCTTTTACTGCTAGTACTACTACTACTTTTTTTTCTTCTTTTTCTTCACTTAATCTACTTTTTCTTATTCTTCTCCTATTTCTTCTATCTTCTTTTTCTACTTCTGCTTCTTCTTCTTCTTCTTCTTCTTCTTTCTTCTTTTCTTCAACAATATTTTCTTCTTCTTCTTTTTCTTCTTCATCTTCTTCTTCTTCTTCTTCTTCTTCTTCTTCTTCTACTGCCTCTTCTTCTTCTTCTTCTTCTTCTTTACCTTTTTCTTCTTCTTTTTCTTCTTCTTCTTCTCTATCTTCTTCTTCCTCTTCTTGTTTTTCTTCCGCTACTTCTTGATCATAATCTTCTTCTTCTTGTTCTTCTTCTTTCTCACCTTCTTCTTATTCTTTTACTTCTTCTTACTCTTCTTCTATTACTTCTTCTTCTTCTACTTCTTCTTCTTTTTCTTCTTCTTCTTATTCTTATTCTTCTTCTTATTATTATCTTGTTCTAGTTCTTCTTCTTCTTTTTTTTGTTGTTGTTATTCTTCTTCCTCTTCTTGTTCTTTGTCATCATCTTCTTCTTTTTATTCTTCTTCTTCTTCTGCTACAACTACATTTTCATCTTCCTGTTCTTTGTTTTCTTCTTCTTCAACTTCTTCTATTTCATCGGCTACTTCTTAATCATATTTTTATTCTTTTTCTTCCTCTTCTTCTTCTTCTTCTTCTTCTTCTTCTTTTCTACTTCTTCTTCCAATTTTCTTCTTCTTAGGCTTCTTCTTCCATTTCCTCTTCTTCTTTCTCTTCTTCTTCTTCTATTACTACTTCCTTCATTCTTCTTCTTATTTTCTTTTTTCTTTTTTTTTGTCTTTTTCTTCTTCTTCTACTACTTCTTCTTGAAGTTACTACTTCTTCTTGAAGTTCTTTGTCTTGTTCTTATT
>JAIUJO010002012.1:62500-70000 GCA_023846275.1 Vanilla planifolia
GGAAATGACCCTTCCATAGTAGGAATATTGAATTTCATTATTGATCTATTAAAAGAGATCAAAGATAAAATTTAGAATCTAGAACACAAAAATAATAATACATCTAAGTTCTATTATGTTGGAACAAAACTAACTAAACAATAATGGTTAAATTAAAATCTACAAACTTTATTATGGATTTACCAAAATTAGATAAATCCTTTTACTCGGAGTTCCTAGAACTTCAACAAAAAGAACTCATTGGAGAAATTACTAGTGAAAAGATTTATAATTTTTATGAACAAAATCATGAAGTTATAAATTTTTATAGAAACCAATTAGAAAATGATTATAACATTAGGATGAAAGGAGGAGAAAGGAGTAGAAGTACTCTCTATCTTCCTAGTCCTCATAGTTATAATCCACAAACACCTTCACCTAAAGTTAATCTCAAGGAGATAATATGAAACTAGTTCATACTACTCCTTCATATTCATCTATGTTAAATTATGGTAAACGCTCAGATTGGCGTACATACCATAGAAATAAAAATTGTCATTTAGAAGAAAAGAGACTCCTTAACTTGGGGACTCACTTTAAACATAGATGCTATAACATATAAAAGAGTCAAAGACTAATGCATAGCTTGGACTCAAAAAATAAAAAGGAACTATATTTATGCTTCCTCTTAATATGAATGTTTTAGAATACATGCAATTCTCTACATCATACTGGGAAGGAAATGCACTATCTTGGCTGACAAATTTTGAAAGAAATAATGAAGACGAATGTCAAAAAATCCTACAACAAATAGATAAACAAACTACCATTGAAATTCTGGTTTCACTATTGGTTGCTGATTTTATGCTATCAGAATCGAGAGAAAACCTAAACTATGAAGAAAAACTTCATAAAATAAAGTTATGTGACATATGCATGTTAGGTGAATTTGTTTCTACATACATAAGGTATATTTATCATCTAAATGAAACTCCCCAATAAGAGTTTTGGATACAAGGGTTTTTTTCTAAAATACCCTTCCCTTGGAACAATATAATACCTACAAAATACCAAGAGTTACTTACATCTAGAGGAACTCTTAGACAACACAACACAGAAATGCTTAGAAGAGCATGCACAAAATCTATAGAAAAGATCTACGAAAATACTTCTGCTTAAAAAGAAATGAGTAGAAACTTAAAATCATCTAGAATGGGCTACAACTGTTGCTCAAAATTCTCAAAAGATTTAAATTATATTTATGGTTGTCCACCTATTTATGATTGGAAGAGGTATGCTTCTAAACCATATTATGCTAAAAAGAAAAGAAATCCAAGATATAAAATTTCTAAAAGAAAATGGAAACCCAAATTTAGAAAAGAACAATGATTTAAATGTTTATCAAAAAATATAATAAAAAAAAAGGTAAAAAACATTATAGATGTCTTTAATGTAACAAAGAGGGACATTATAAAATGAATGCCCAATTAACATCAAAAGAGTTATTATTCCTAATATAGAGGAATATTCCATCAACATTGGAACAATTGATGAAATTTTTTATGATAATAATTCTATCTATGAAATTACATATTATTATGACTCCATAGAGTCTGAATCTTTCTCCACAGAGTCTAAATCTGAACAACTTTCAAATAAACAATTTAAATGGTTTGACAAACTCAAAATCAATATGATTACAATAAACAAAACTTTGACTCAAATAAAGGTTATTCCTTTATTACCATTGCTAAAACTTCCTAAAAAGGAAAGAATATCCTCACCAGGATATTCAATCTACAAGGAAAAAATGCTTAGAGTTAAGCGTTATCAAACTACAGAGGTAAGATTAGATCTAATCATTTTAATATCATTTGGCTACTATGGGATAATACATAATATCTCATATCATGCTAATGAAAATATCTTTATTACTCATGGGATAATTGAACCCATGACATCAAGCACCAACAGTCTTGATTAAAAATACCAGTCTAGAATATTGGGATTATTTAATTAGGCCAAATGATGTTATTGGAACATTTGTTATCCATAAATATGAGGATTTTCCCATCATAACATATGAAACAGCTGTAGATTCAAAGAATTCCAAAAAATATCGAGAATTTTGAATCAATATGAATACACTTACTTTTGAAGAAGTAAATACGATAGACCTACATGATAGTGTAGGAGAACAATTTGAAATCTCCGATGAAGACTTAGAAAAATTAAAAGAGGTAATACCTCATGGAGAAAAAATGAGATTTATAAAGCCCCTTCTTTTAAATCTCGCTTTCTCAATAAACATACTTATATTTTTGAGCGTATGTAAGGAAATATAGAATTAAAAGGAGATGATGATTTAACATCCATCACTCTTCTTAACAAAAAAAAATAGAAAAATTAAAAAGAAAAGATCCAAAAAAGATATACCTACCTATAGGTATGATCCATTTAAAATAACTGCTCTATTTCATAGTGGAATAGATACACCAATAACGATCATTTGTATGGACGAACGAAACATTAACAAGCTACTTAGTAGCATAATTAGAGGAGCCAAATCCAATCTTGCTAATAGATTATTTGCAATAAATATTCACCCAGATTTTTGTATAAGTCTAGATCACCAAAATGTTAAAAAGACTTGTACATTATCAGTAAGCCTTAAAGGAATAAAATGACTACCTGGATAAAAAATCCTAGTTATATAATGGGAACACGTCATTGCTCTAAATGATACTTCCACATTTAGATCCATCACCCCAAACAATTTCGTAAAATTATTCAATGTCGAAATTGGAAAAACAATCCAACCAAAAGTCGTGGACATACGACATCTTAAGCTAGATAATGATATTCAACTTTTTGTAAAAGCCTTAAAACCAAAGGTTCAAATACTAGTAGAATATTTTATTGCATCTGGCAATACAATTTCCACTATTACAAAAAATCATATCAATCGTACCTCATCCTCGATGAGTCTTCCACGATATTATGAAGAACGACAAACATCTGAATCTCTAGAAGCGAGACCAAGCTTTCATATTCCTATACAAGATCTAGTCGAAGGTCGTACCTTGCGACTTCTTGAAAATAAAAAAATCTATTACTCCTCCCTAAATGGATTTAAAGAAGAAAGCTCAATTACATATTTATCGTTCTATTACTATACATCTTACTGATTAAGAGGATGTAAAACTTCTTGCCTTGTCGACACTAGTGTTGAAGCTAGTTTACTTCAGCAAATCTTCATTCCTAAACAATTTTGGCTTCCTTTGAACCCAAAATAATGCTAATCAATTTTATGGGCAAATAAGTCCATGTTACTCATAAAGTAGCAAATCTCAAAATCTCTATACCTGATATTTACAACAACCCTCATACTTATATCTTTAACTTTGCATTATTACCATTAGACTTCATATTGATTGTTTGCTTGGGTTTGACAATCTTTGTCATTTTACTCCTTTTAATACCCATTTCTTTGATTTTAATGGACACATTATTCCTCGTATCCATCTTCCTGACCGCATTGCCCCTTATTTTTCTACAACCTAGCGTGGTGAAAAACCTAAAACCACTCTCATTAATACCAATACCTTCATCGATACGAATACCTACTTTCATCAAATTTATACATATAACCTTCCAAATGCAACCCCTTTTGATGAAACCATTCAAAAACTCTTAGAACCTCTATTTCCAAAGACCTTCTAACATGGTTTGAAAATTCTCCTTGCTATTTTTTTATAGAACTCTTAGAACAATACCAGAATACCAACAGTATAATAGTGTCTCCAATAGATAAACAAGAATTTAACAGTCAAATACAGGAACTGTTAAATTTAAAACTAATATAAAAGAGTCATAGCTCACATTCTTCTTCGGCATTTATAGTTTGAAATCACGCAGAAATAAAACGTGGTAAGGCCCAAATAAACATTAATTATTGCAAGTTAAACTCTTGCACTAAGTTTGATGGTTATTTTATACCAACTATCGAGCACTTAATCAAACAAATCCAAGGTGCAAAATACTATAGCAAATTTGATGCCAAGTGAGGATTTTGGCAAATCAAACTTGCAAACAAAACATCAATAGAATTAACAGCTTTTAGCTGTCGACATGGGCATTGTGAATGGCTAGTCATGCCATTTGGATTAAAAAATGCACCTCAAATATTCTAGAAATAGATTAATTCTACTTTTGGACATTTACATTATGTCGTCGCTTACATAGACGATATACTTGTTTTTTCTCAAATAGAGGAAGAACATAAAGATAATCTTTTACATGTTATCAAAATAATACGAAACCATGGTATTATTTTGAGTCCAAAGAAAATCGAATTATTCAAGACTAAAATCGATTTTCTAGGAAAACAATAAAAAATGGTCAAGTACAATTACAAGACCATATATATACAAAAGTTAAAGAGTTTCCCAAAAACTTGTTTAAAACAATTTCAAAGATTTTTAGGACTCTTAAACTATGAACGAAAGTTCATACATAAACTTTCTTCTAAAATTAAAGCCTTACAAAACAATTTAGCGACCAAACAAGCGAAATACAAAATGACTAACGACGAACAACTTCGTCGTTAGAATAGAGATAAAATCCCTATTTCTTTGAGCTTAGAAGAACAAAAAGAAATTAAACAAATGAAAGAATTTGTTACAAAAAAAGGAAATTCTTTATTTTCCAACAGAAGATGAACAGATTATATTACAAACAAATGCCTCAGATTTATTCTGGTATAGAGTCTTACTAACAAATACAAATGAGATTGTAGCATATACTTCAAGAAAATTTACAAAACTTTAAAGTAAATATGCTACTTATGATAAAGAATTATTGGCTATAAAATTAGCTATCAAAAGTCTCAAAATATATCTAATTCCATAGAGTATTTACAATAGAAACTGATAACAAATCTGTTGCCCAATTTTTACAAAAAAAGACAATAAATAATCCAGAAGAAAATCTTAGACACATACGCCTTGCTTTATGCCTTGAAATATTTACTTACAATGTTAAATATATTCCTAGATTTACTAACATTGTTGTTGACTTTCTTAGTATACCATGAATGAAGATCTTTTATTTCTCAAAGAATTTGTAGAAAAAATGAAAAGAGTAGGAGAATTTATAGAAATTCTCCCTAAGAAAGTAAAGGCCCAAAAGGCCAAAGTGGAAACTTCTACCCAAAACAAAAAGACAGAAGCTTCTCATGCCCAACAGGCACCAGAAACCCAAAAGGTTGATTTGAAAGCTCAAACCCAATAAAGGAAAGATCAAGCTCAACCAGCTAAAGTTCTGATTAAATAGAATATCAGTTCTTATAGAACACTCAAAAAGGGAAAAATGTTTACCTCCATAATGGCAAAAGAATGGTATAACAAAGCTCTCAAAGAATCAGATCCAGCTTTTTTCAAGAAACTTAAAAGATGTTTCCATGCTTTACAAGGCAATGATTAGCAATCCACAAATTATTGGCTAACTCAAATTGAGAAAGGTTACCTAAGCTTGAAACAAACAATGGTCCAACAGACCAATCAAGAAGAAAACTACAAGAAGACCCTAAAATCATTATTTTCCAGATCTACAACTCATTCTTCTTCTTTACAAAAATTCGAACAACAACTTTCGTCAATTGAATCACTTTCAGAACTATTTGCCAATTGCCATACTTTTGATCTGATTCATTTTCGTATTCAGGAAACACTTCAGTTATATCAGTAAAATATTTTGGATGAAGAAAAGTTGTTTTTATTCTTTAAGCAACTAGAGGAAACAAACATAAAGCAATCATTCCTCAATCAAGAGGTTTTTCATTCTACTGCTAAAAGGTCTAAAATAATAGTTTGCTTCAATGAGATTCCCAAATACTAAGTCCATCTAAGAAAAAGACTAGTACATGAAGTCTATATTAATACCAAACAGCCTGAAGATTATACAGGCTTTATTCTTGACATTTGTAAAAATAGTCTCAATTTTTACTCAACCAAATTCTCAACAATTTTTGTTTTTTGTGTATGGATAATCTAGGAAGAACATGAGTATATCAATTTATACTCTTCAATTCAATTATGGATGCTTGTAAAACATTCACACACTCTACCAGTACTTGAAGAATTCAAACCAAGCTTATTCAATGAAGAAGAAGCTCGATTGTATACTGCTACAGACTTTTTTTAGAAGCTAGATTTCAATTCTAAATATCTAGCCAGACAAATTTATTGTGGAAAAACAGTCAATTTTCTTGACACTTTAGCAAACGAAGCTGAAGATTTAACTCAGAAAGAAAAGAAAATAAAAATGTTTCTGAGAAAGACTAAATTAGGAAAAATATGACAAGAAGCTAAAGAAGAGTTCTTTACTACTTGCATCGAATTAAATTCAGAAAACAATGAATTGGATAAAAAAACTATGGAAGCCTTGGCCCTCACAGATTGAAAGCATGGTAGGACCATAAAAAATCACTTTACAAACACATTTCAACACCTTCAAAAGCATTCAAAAGATTCCCAGCTACAGCACAGGCCAACAAATGAAGTACGATCTACAGTCTACAGTAAAAGGTGTACAATCTATATCGAACAGTACAGTGAGCAGTGTACAATCTACAGTGAACAGTGTATGATAAACAGTACGTGCACAGTGCTTCGTAATTATCAAAATCGATATCTACAGGTAGCGGTACTTTCCTTTGCTTCCAACTGAAGCAAGCCTAGCCTATAAATTTAGACGCTCATAAGAACAAAGGCAACGAAAGCACTTCAGCTTTCTTCTTCTTTTTCTTCTTCTTCTTCTTCTTCTTCTTCTTTTTCTTCCTCCTCTTCTTCTTCTTCTTCTTCCACTTCTTCTTCTTCTCCTTCTTCCTCTTCTTCTTCTACTACTACTTCTTGTTCTTGTTCTTCTTATTTTGCTCCTTCTTCTTCTTCCTCCTCCTCATCATCATCTTCTTCTTCTTCTAGTTTCTCTTCTTCTTCTTCTTCTTCTTCTTCTACTCTTCTACTTTTGCTTCTTCTACTTCTTTCTTCTTCTACATCTTATTCTACTTCTTCTTCTTCTTCTTTTTCTTTCTTTTTGTTATTCTTCTTCTTCTTGTTCATCTTCTCCTTCTTCATCATCATCATCATCTTCTTCTTCTTCTTCTTCATCTTCTTCTTCTTCTTTTACTTCTTCCTCTACGACTACTACTATTTCTTCTTCTTCTTCTTCTTCCACCTCTTCTTCTTTTTTCTTATACTTCTTCTACTACTTTTTCTACTTCTACATCTATCTTCTTCTTGTTCTTCTTCTTCTTCTTCTTTTTCTTCACCTTCTTCTTCTTCTTTATCATCTTTTTCTTCTTCTTCATCTTCTTCTTCTTCTTCTTCTTCCTCTTCTCCTTCTTCTACTACTTCTTCTTCTTCGATTTGCTCTTCTTCTTCTTCCTCCTTTTCTTCTTCTTTATCTTCTTCTTCCTCTTCATGTTCTTATTCTTCTTCTTCTTCTTCTTATTCGTCGACT
>JAIUJO010002012.1:75000-77500 GCA_023846275.1 Vanilla planifolia
CATCTTGTTCTTCTTCTTCTTTTTCTTTGTTCTTCTTCTTCTTCTTCTTCTTCTTCCACTTCTTTTTTCATCATCATCATCATCTTCTTCTTCTTCTTCTTCTTCTCCTTCTTTTTCTTCTTCTTTTACTTTTGTTCTTCTTCTTCTACTACTACAACTACTACTGTTACTTCTTCATCTTCTTATTCTTATTCTACTTCTTTTTTTTCCTCTTTTTTATTGTCTTCTTCTTCCTCTTCCACTAATTCTTCTTCTTCTAGTACCTTTTTTTCTTCTTCTTCATCATCTTCTTCTACTACTACTTCTACTTCTTTGTCTTCTTCTTCTTCCACATCTTCTTCTTTTTCTTCATCTTCTTCTTCTTCTACTACTACTATTACTTCTTCTTCTTCTTCTTTGTCTTCTTCTTCTTCTACTTCTTCGTCCTCCTCTTCCTCTTCCACTTTTCTTAAACTTATTATTATTCTTCTTCCTCTTCTACTACTTCTTATTCTTATTCTCCTTCTTCTTCTTCTTCTTCTTCTTATTTTCCTTCTTCTTCTTCTTCTTCTTCTTCTTCTTGCTTCACTTTCTCTTGTTCTTCTTCATCTTCTTCTTCTCCTTTTTCATCTTCTTCTTCTTATATTTCTACTATTACTCTTATTTTTCTTCTTCTTCTTATTCTTGTTCTTCTTCTTCTTTTAATTCTTCTTCTTCTTTTTCTTCTTCTTCTTCTTCTGCTTGTTCTTGTTGTTGTTGTTGTTGTTGTTCTTCTTCTTCTTCTACTACTACTTCTTCTTCCTCTTCTTCTTCTTCATCATCTTATTCTTCTTCTTCTTCTTCTTCTTCATCTTCTTCTTATGGTTCTTCCTCTTCTACTTCTTCTTCTTCTTCTTTTTCTTATTCTTCTTCTTCCTTCTTCATCTTCTTTTTCTTGTTGTTGTTGTTGTTCTTCTTCTTCTTCTACTTCTTCTTGTTCTCCTTTTTCTTTTTCTTCCTTTTCTTCTTCTTCTTTATCCTTCTTCTTCTTTGTGCTTTTTCTTCTTCTTCTTCTTCTTCTACTTCTTCTTCCTTCTTCTCTTCATCTTCATCAACATTTTCTTCATCTTGTTCTTCTTCATCTCCTTCTTCATCTTCTTCATTCTTCTTCTTCCTCTTCTTCTTCTTCTTCTTCTTTTTCTTATTCTTCTTTTTGCCTTCTTGTTCTTCTTCTTCTTCTTCTTTTTGAACTTTTTCATCATCTTCTTTTTCTTCTTTCTTCTACTTCTTATTCTTCTTCTTCTTCTTCTTCTTCTTTTACTTCTTTTTCTTCTTCTCCTTCTTCTTCTTCTACTACTACGTTTTCCACCTCTTGTAGTTTTTCTTCTCCCTCTTCTTCTTCTGCTTCTTCTTCTTCTGCTTCTTCTTCTTCTTCTCCTTCTTCATCATCGTCGTCTTCTTCTTCTTCTTCTTCTTCTTCCTCTTCTTCTTCTTCTTCTACATCTTCTTCTTCTTCTTCTTCTTCTTCTTCTTCTTCTTCTTCTCCTTCTTCCTCCACCTCTTCTTCTTCTTCTTCTTATTCTTCTTCTTCTACTACTTTTTCATCTTCTTCTTCTTCTTCTTCTTCTTCTTCTTCTTCTTCTAATTCTTCTACTTCTGCTTCATCTACTTCTTCTTCTTTCTTCTTCTACTCTTTCTCTTCTTCTTCTTCTCTCTTTTTCTTGTTCTTCTTCTTCTACTTCTTGTTCATCTTCTCCTTCTTCTTCTTCTTCTTCTTCTTCTTCTTCCTCTTCTTTTTCTTCTTCTACTACTACTGCTTCTTCTTCTACTACTACTTGTTCTTTTTCTTCTTCTTCTTCATTATCATCTTCAACTTCTTCTACTTCTTCTTTCTTCTTCTTCTTCTCCTTCTTCTTCTTCTTCTTCAACTTCTTCTTCTACATCTTCTTCTTCTACTACTACTACTTCTTCTTTCATTCCTGCTCCTCTTTAATTTCTTCTTCTTCTTCTTCTTCTTCTTCTACTACTACTACTACTACTACAACTACTATTTTTTCTTCGCCTCCTCTTCTTCTTCTTATATTTTTTCTACTTCTTCTTCCTCTACTTATTCTCCTTCTTCTTTCCTCCTCCTCCTCTTCTTCTTCTACTTCTTCCTCCACTTCTTCTTCTTCTTCTTCTTCTTTTAATTCTTTTTCGTCTTTTTCTTCTTCTTCTTCTTCTTCTTCTCCTTCAACTTTTTTATTCTTCTACTTCATCTTCTTCTTCTTCATCATCTTCTTCTTCTTCTTATCTTCTTCTTCCTTTTCTACTTCCTTATCTTCTTTTTCTTCTTCTTCTTCTTCTTCCTCTTCTACTACTTCTTCTACTTCTTCGTCTTCCACTTTTTCTTCTTCTTCCTGTGCTACTTCTTCTTCTTCTTCTTCTTCTTCTTCTTCATCTTCTTGTTCTTCTTAATTTTCTTCTTCTTCTCCTCCTCCTTCTTCTTCTTCCACTCCTTAATCGTCTTCTTCTTCTTCATTTTCTTATTCTTCTTCTTCTT
>JAIUJO010000635.1:0-5000 GCA_023846275.1 Vanilla planifolia
TAGAAGATGGAGAACAAGAAGGAGGAGTAGAAAAAGAAGAAGAAGAAGAAGGAGAACAAGAAGGAGTAGGAGAGGAGAAGATGATGAAGAAGAAGAAAAAGAAGAAGGAGAAGCAGAGGAAGAGGAAGAAGAAGTAGAGGGAGAAAAATAAGAAGAAAAGGAGGAGGAAGATGATGAATAAGAAGGAGAAGAAGATGAAAAGGTGGAATAAAAGGAAGAAGAAGAAGAGGAAGAAGAAGCAGAAGAAGAAGAAGAAGAAGTAGAAGAAGAATAACAAGAAGAAAAATTAGAAGAAGAAGAAGAAGAAGAAGAAGACAAAGAAGAAGAAGAAAGCAAAGAATATAAAGAAGAAGAGGAAGAAGAAGGAGGAGGAGGAAGAGAAGAAGAAGAAGAATAAGATGAAGGAGAAGAATCCAAAGATGAAGAAGGAGAAGAAGTAGAAGAAGGAGAAGTTAAAGAACAAGAAGAAAAAGAGGTGAAAGAAGAAGAAGAAGAAGAAGAAGAAGCAAAAGAAGAAGAAGTAGAAATAGAAGAAGAAGAAGAAGAAGAAGAAGAGGAAGAAGAAAAGAATAAGAAGGTGAAGAAGTAGAAGAAGAAGAAGAAGGAGGAGAAGAAGAAGAAGAAGAAGAAGAAAAAGAATAAGAGGTGGAAGGAGAAGAAGAAGAAGAAGAAGAGGTAGAAGGAGAAGAAGAGGAAGAAGAACAAGAAGAAGAAGATGATGAAGAAGAGAAAGAAGAAGAAGAAGACGAAGAAAATATGAAGAGGAAGAAGAAGAAGAAGAAGAAGAAGAACAATAAGAAGAGGAAGAAGAAGAAGCAGTAGTAGTAGTAGAAGAAGAAATAAAATATGAATAACAGGAAGAAAAAAGAGAAAAAGAAGAAAAGAAGAAGAAGAAGTAAGAGTAGAAGAAGAAATAGAAGAAGTAGGAGAAGAATTTGAAGAAGAAAAAGGAGAAGAAGAAGAAGAAGAAGAAGAAGTTAAAAAAGTAGCAGAAGTAGAAAAAGAAGAAGTAAAGGAAGAAAAAGAAGTTAAAGAAGAAGAAGAAGAAGAAGAAGATCAATAAGAAGAAGAAGATGAAGGTTATGAAGTAGAAGAAGAAGAAAGAGAAGAAGAAGAAGGAGAAGAAGAAGAGAAACAATGAGTAAAAGTAGATGAAGGTCATGAAGCAGTAGAAGAAGAAGAAGTAGAAGAAGAAGGAGAAGAAGAAAAGGAACAAGAAGTAGAAGTAGAAGAAGACGAAGAAGGAGAATATGAAGCAGAAGAAGAGAAAGAAGAAGAAGAAGTAGAAGAACAAGAAAAAGAAGAAATATAAGGGGAAGAAGTAGATGAAGACGAAGAAGAAGAGGAAGAAGAAGAAGACAAAGAAGAAGAAGAAGAAGAAGAAGAAGAAGAGGAAAAAATGGAGGAAGAAGGAGGAGAAGAAGCAGAAGAAGAAGAAGAAGAAGAAGAAGAGGAAAAAGAAGAATAGGTACAAGGAGAAGAAGAAGAACAGCAAGAAGTAAAAGAAGAAGAAGTGGTAGAAGGAGAAGAAGAACAAGAAGAAGAAGAAGAAGAGGAAGAAGATGAAGAAGAAGAAGAAGAAGAAGAGCATGAAGAAGAAGAAGGAGAAGAAGAAGAAGAAGAAGAAGTAGAAGAAAAAGAAGAAGAAGAAGAAGAAGAAGCTTAAAATGAAAAGAAAATTAAGAAGAAGAAGAAAGAGAAGAAGTAGAAGAAGTAGAAAAAGAAGAAGAAGAATAAGAAATAGAAGAAGAAGAAATGAAGTAAAAGAAGCAGAAAAAGAAGAAGAGGAAGAAGAAGATGAAGAAGGACAAGATGATGATGATGATGAGGAGGAGGAGGAAGAAGAAGAAGAGGAAGAAGCAGAAGTAGAAGAAGAAGGAGATGAAGAAGAAGAAGAAGAATAAGAAGAAGAACAAGAAGAAGTAGAAGAAGAAGAAGAAAAATAAAAGGAAGTAGAAGAATAACAAGAAGAGGAAGAGAAAAAGAAGAAGAACAGAAGAAGAAGAAGAAGAAGAAGGAGAAGAAGTAGAGGAAGAAGAAGAAAAAGAAGAGGGAGAAGTTGATGAAGAAGAAGAAAAAGAAAGAGAAGTAAAAGAAGAGAAGAAGAAGAAGAAGAAAAAGAACTAGAAGACGAGAATTATGACGATGATGATGATGAAGAAGAAGAATAGGATGAAGGAGAAGAAGGACAAGAAGAAGTAGAAGAAGTAAAAGATGAAAAAGAAGTAGAAGAAGAAGAAGAAGAAGAAGAAGAAGAAGAAAAATAGGAAGAAGAAGAAGGAGAAGAGGAAGAAGGAGAAGAAGAAGAAGAAGAAGGAGAAGAAGAAGAAGAAGAAGGAGAAGAAGTAGAAGAATAAGAAGGGGAAGAAGAAGAAAAAGAAAAAGAAGAAGAGAAAGAAGTAGAAGAAGAGTAGAATGAAGAAGAAGAAGAAGAAAAAGACAAAGAAGAAGAAGAAGATGAAGAAGAAGAAGAAGAAAAAGAATAAGTAGCAGAAGATGAGGAAGGAGAAGAATAAAAATAATAAAGAGAAGAAGATAAAGAAGAAGAAGAAGAAGAAGAAGTAGCAAAAAATGAAGAAGAAGAAGATGAAGAAGAAGAAGTAGAAGAACGAGAAGGAGTAGGTGAAGGAGAAGTAGTAGTAGAAGAAGAAGAAGAAGAAGATGAAGAAGTTGTAGTAGAAGAAGAAGAATAATAAGAAGAAGAGGAAGAAGAAGAAAAAGAAGAAGAAAAGGAAAAAAAGAAAGTAAGAGTAGAAGAAGTAGAAGAAGAAGAAGAAGAAGTAGAAGAAGAAGAGGAAAGAGAAGAAGAGGAATAAGGAGAAGAAGAAGAAAACAAGAAGTAAAAGAAGAAGAAGAGGAAGAAGGAGAAGAAGAAGAAGAAGAGGAAGAAGAAGAAGAAGAAGAAGAAGAGCATAAAGAAGAAGATGGAGAAGAAGAAGAAGAAGAAGAAGTAGAAGAAGAAGAAGAAGATTATGAAGAAGAAGAAGAAGAAGCATAAAATGAGAAGAAAATTAAGAAGAAGAAGAAAGAGAAGATGTAGTGAAAGAAAAAGAAGAAGAATAAGAAATAGAAGAAGAAGAAGAAGAAAATGAAGTAGAAGAAGCTGAAGAAAAAGAAGAGGAAAAAGAAGATGTAGGAGAAGATGATGATGATGAGGAGCAGGAAGAAGAAGAAGAAGAAGAAGAAGAAGAAGTACAAGAAGAAGTATATGAAGAAGAAGAATAATAAGACGAAGAAGAAAAAGAAGAAGAAGAATAAGAAGAAGTAAAAGAATATGAAGAAGGGGAAGAAGAGGAAGAAGAAGAAGAAGAAGAAGAAGAAAAAAGAATAAGAAGAAGAAGGAGAAGAAGTAGAGGAAGAAGAAGAAAAAGAAGAGGGAGAGGTTGAAGAAGAAGAAGAAAAAGAAAGAGAAGTAAAAGAAGAAGAAGAAGAACTAGAATAGGAAGAAAAAGAAGAAGAAGAAGAGGAAGGAGAAGAAGAAGAAGAAGAAGAAAAAAAGGGATAAGAAGGAGAAGACGAATAAGAAGCAGTAGTAGTAGTAGAAGAAGAAGAAGAAGAAGAAGAAGAAGTAGGGGAAGAAAAAGTAGAAGAAGAAGAAGAAGAAGAAGAAGAAGAAGGAGAAGTAGAAGAAGACGGAGGAGGAGGAGAAGGAGGAACAGGAGAAGAAGAAGTAGAAGAAGAAGAAGATGGTGATGTTGATGAAGAAGAAGAACAACGAGTAGAATAAGAAGAGGAAGAAAACGAAGGACAAGTAGATGATGGAGAAGAAGAAGAATAGCAAGAAGAAAAATTAGAAGAAGAAGGAGAAGAAGAATAAGAAGAGGAAGATGAAGGAGAAGAAGAAGAAGGAGAACAAGAAGAAGATTAATGGAGAAGAAGGAGTAGACGAAGAAAAAGTTAAAGAAGATGAAGATGAAAAGGTAGAAGGAGAAGAAGAAGAAGAAGAAGAAGAAGAAAAAGAAGAAGAAGAAGAGGATGAAGAAGAAGAGAAAGAAATGGAAGAAGGAGAAGAAGAGAAAAAGAAGAAGAAGAAGAAGAAGAAGAATAAGTA
This sequence comes from Vanilla planifolia, assembly GCA_023846275.1. NCBI lineage: Eukaryota > Viridiplantae > Streptophyta > Magnoliopsida > Asparagales > Orchidaceae > Vanilla > Vanilla planifolia. The sequence continues at coordinate 4,052 of JAIUJO010000635.1, forward strand.
GATGAAGAAGAAGAGTGAGAAGAAAAAGAAAGAGAATAAGCAGAAGTAAAAGAAGAAGAAAAAGTGTAAGAAGAATAAGAAGATGGAGAAGAAGTAGGAGAAGAAGAAGGAGAAGAAGTAGAAGAAGTGGAAGAGAAAGAAGGAAAAGAAGAGGTAAAGGAGAAGAAGAAGATGTAGTAGAAAAAGAAGAGGAAGGAGAAGAACAACAACAAGAAGAAGATGATGAGGAACAGGAAGAAGTAAAAAAAGAGGAAGAAAAGAAGGATTTTGAAGAAGAAGAAGAACAAGTAGAAAAATAAGAGGAGGAAGAAGAAGAAGTAGTAGAGTAAGAATAACATGAAGAAGGAGAAGAAGAAGTAGAAAAAGAAGAAGAAGAAGAGAAGAAGAAGAAGAAGATGAAAAAATAGAAGAAGGAGAAGACGGAGAAGAAGAATAAGAAGAGGGAGAAGAAGTATTAGGAGGAGGAGAAGAAGAAGAAGAAGAAGAAGAAGAAGAAGTTGAAGGAGAAGAAGCTGAAGATGAAGAAGGAGAACAAGAAGAAGAAAAAGAGGTAAAAGGAGAAGAAGAAGAAGGAGGAGGAGGAGAAGGAGAAGAAGAAGTGGAAGAAGAAGAACAAGAGGAAGAAAACGAGAAGAAAGAGGAGGAGAAGAAGAAGAAGAAGTAGAAAAAGAAGAAGATAAAGAAGTAGAGGAAAAAGAAGAGGAAGAAGAGGGAGAAGAAGTAGAAAGACAAGAAGAAGAAGAAGAGGAAGAAGAAGAAGAAGAAGAAGAAAGACAACAACAACAAGAAGAAGAAGGAGAAGAAGTGGAAGAAGAAGAAGGACGAGAAGAAGAAGAAGAGGAAGAGGACAAAAAAGAAGATGGGGCGGAAGGAGAAGAAGAAGAAGAAGAAGAAGAGGTAGAAGGAGAAGAGGAAGAAGAAGAAGAACAAGAAGATGAAGATGTTGAAG
>JAIUJO010000635.1:57500-60000 GCA_023846275.1 Vanilla planifolia
GAAGAAGAAGAAGAAAAATGAAAGACAAGAAGAAAAAGAAGATGAAAAAGATGATGAAGAAGAAGTTGAAGAAGAAGATGAAAAAGATGAAGAAGAAGAAGAAGAAGAAGTAGAATTGGAAGAAGAAGAAGAAGAAGAAGAGGAAGAAGAAGAAGAAAAAGATCAAAAATAAGAAGAACAAGAAGAATGGAAGTAAAGGAAGAAGAAGTTTAAAATGAAGAAGAAGAAGAAGAAGAAGAAGAATAAGAAGTAGCAGAAAAAGAAGATGAAAAAGAAGAAGAAATAAAAGAAATAGGAAAAGAAGAAGAAGAAGAAGAATATGAAGAAGAAGAAGAAGAAAAATAAGAAGAAAAATAAGAATAAGAAAAAGTAAATGAATGAGAAGAAGAAGAATAATAATAATAAGAAGAAGAAGAAAAAGAAGAAGGGGAAGAAGAAGAATAAAGAAGAAGAAGAAGAAGAAGAAGAAGAGGATGATGATGATGAGGAAGAAGAAGAAGTAGAAGAAGAAGATGAAGAAGAAGAAGAAAAAGTTGAAGAAGAAGAAGAAGAAGGACAAAAAATGATGATGATGATGATGATGATGAGGATGAAGAAGAAGAAGAAGAAGATGAAGAAGAGAAAGAAGAAGAAGAAGAAGTTGAAGAAGAAGATAAAGAAGAATAAGAAGATGAAGAAGAAGGAAAAGAAGAAGAAGAAGAATAAAGAACAAGAAAAGAAGAAGAAAAAGAAGAAGAAGAATAAGAATGAGAAGAAGATGAAGAAGAAGAAGAAGAAGTAGAAGAATAAGAATAAGAAAAAGAAGTGGAAGAAGAAGAAGCAAAAGATACAGGAGAAGTAAAAGAAGAGGAGGAAGAATAAGAAGAAGATGAAAAGAAGAAGAAAAAGAAGAAGTAGAAGAACAAGATGATGAAGAAGAAGAAGAAGAAGGAGAAGAAGTTAAAGAAAAAGAAGAATAAGAAGAAGAAGAAGAAGAAGTAGTAGAATAAGAAGAAGAAGAAGTAGAATAAGAAGAAGAAGAATATTGAGAACAAGAGGAAGTAGGAGATGAAGAAGAAGAAGAAGAAGAAGAAGAAGAAAGAGAAGAAGAAGAAGAAGAAGAAGAAGAAGGAGAAGAAGAAGAAGACGAAGAAGAAGAGGAGGAAGAAGGAGAAGAAGAAGGAGAAGAAGATGTTGAAGAAGAAGAAGTATGAGAAGAAGAAGGGGAAGATGAAGAAAAAGAAGAGTAAGATGAAGAAGAAGAAAAAAAAAGAAGAAAAAGGAAAAGAAAAGATGAAGAAGAAGAAAAAGAAGAAGAAGAAGAAGAAGAACAAGAAGAAGAGGAAGAAGAAGAAGAAGAAGTAGAAGAAGAAGAAATAAAATATGAATAACAGGAAGAAGAAGAAGAAGAAGAAGAAAAGAAGAAGAAGAAGTAGTAGTAGAAGAAATATAATATGAATAATAGGAAGAAGAAGAAGAAGAAAAGAAGAAGTAGGAGAAGAATTTGAAGAAGGAAAAGGAGTAGAAGAAGAAGAAGAAGTTATTAAAAAAGTAGCAGAAGAAGAAAAAGTTAAAGAAGAAGAAGAAAAAGAAGAAGAAGAAGTAAACGAAGAAAAAGAAGAAGTTAAAGAAGAAGATCAACAAGAGGAAGAAGATGAAGGTTATGAAGTGGAAGAAGAAGGAGAAGAAAAAGTGGAACAAGGAGTAAAAGTAGATGAAGGACATGACATAGAAGAAGAAAAAGAAGGAGAAGAAGATGGAGAAGAAGAAGAGGAACAAGAAGTAGAAGTACAAGAAGAAGAAGAAGAAAGAGAATAAAAAACAGAAGAAGAGAAAAAAGAAGAAGAAGAAGAAGAAGAATTAGAAAAAGAAGAAATATAAGGGGAAGAAGTAGATGAATATGAAGAGGAAGAGGAAGAAAAAGAGGACGAAGAAAAAGAAGAAGAACAAGAAGAAGAAGAAGTTAAGGAAGAAGAAGAAGAAGAAGAAGAGGAAAAAAGGAAGAAGAAGGAGGAGGAGAAGCAGAAGAAGAAGAAAAAGAAGAAGAATAGGAAAAAGAATAAGAGATACAAGGAGAAGAAGAAGAACAAAAAGAAGTAAAAGAAGAAGAAGAGGTAAAAGGAGAAGTAGAACAAGAAGATGAAGAATAAGAAGAAGAAGAAGAAGAAGAGCATGAAGAAGAAGAAGGAGAAGAAGAAGAATAATAATAAGTAGAAGAAAAAGAAGAAGAAGAAGAAGAAGAAGAAGAAGCATAAAATGAAAAGAAAATTAAGAAGAAGAAGAAAAAGAAGAAGTAGAAGAAGTAGTAGAATAAGAAGAACAAGAAGAAAATAAAGTAGAAGAAGTAGAAGAAGAAGAAGATGAAGGAGAAGAAGAAGGAGAAGATGATGATGATGATGATGAGGAGGAGGAGGAAGAAGAAGAAGAAGAAGAAGAAGAAGAAGAAGATGATGAAGAAGAAGAATAAGAAGAAGAAGAAAAAGAAGAAGTAGTAATAGAAGAAGAAGAAGAAAAATAAGAA
>JAIUJO010000635.1:87500-90000 GCA_023846275.1 Vanilla planifolia
AACCTCATCTTCTTCTTCGTCTTCTTCGCCTTCTTCATCTTCTTGTTCTATGTCTTCCACTTCTTTGTTTTCTTCTTCTTCTTCTTCTTCTTTTTCTTCTTCTTCTTCTTCTTCTTCTTCTTCTTCTTCTTCTTCTTCAACTTCTTCTTCTTCTTATTCTTCTTCTTCTTCTTTTTCTTCTTCTTCTTCTTCATCTTCTTCTTCTATTTTTTCATCTTCTTCTTCTTCCTCTTCTTCTTCTTTTTCTCTTCTTCTTCTTCTTCTTCCTCTTCTTCTTCTTCTTCTTCCTATTCTTCTTCTTCCCCTTCTTCTTCTTCTTCTTCTTTGTCTTTTTCTTCGACTTCTTCTTCATATTCTTCTTCTTCTTCTTCTTCTTCTACTTCTTCTTCATCTTCCTCTTTATCTTCTTCTTTCCTCTTCTTCTTCTTCTTCTTCTTCTCCTTCTTCTACTGCTTCCTCTTCTTCTTCTTCTTCTTCTTTTGCTTGTTCGTCTTCTTCTTCTTCTTTTTCTTCTTCTTCCTTTTAGTCTTCTTCCTCTTCTATGTGTACGTCATCTTTATCTTTCTATTTTTTATTTTCTTATTCTTCTTCTTCTTCTTCTTCTTCTTCTCCTTCTTCTTTATCTTCTTCCTCCCCTTCATCTTCTTCTACTCCTTAATCGTCATCATTGTCGTCTTCTTCTTTAACTTCTTCTTCTCCTTCTTCTTCATCATGTTCTGCTTCTTCTTTTTCTTCTTCTTCTTCTTCCCCTTAATCTTAAACTTCTTCTTGTTCTTCTTCTCCTTCTTCTTCTTCTTGTTTGCCTTCTTCAACTTGTTCCTAGTCTTCTATTTCTTCTTCTTCATCTTCTTCTTCCTCTTCTTCTTCTTCTTCTTCTTCCCCTCCCCCTTCTTCTTCTTCTTCTTGTTCTTCTCCTTCCTCGTCTTCTTCTTCTTCTTCTCCATCTTCTTCAACTTCTTGTTCTTCTTCTCCTTCTTCATCTTATTCTTCTTCTTCTTCTTCTTCTTCTTCTTCTTTTTCTTATTTTTCTTCTTCCTCTTCCTCTTCTTCTTTGACTTCTTCATCATTTTTGTCTTCTTCTTCTACTTCTTCTTCTTTTTCGATTTCTTCTTCTTCTACTACTACTACTTGCTCTTGCTCGTCTTCTTCTTCCTCTATGCCTTCTTTTATTTCTTCTTTTTCATCATCTTTTCCTTCTTCTACTTCTCCTGCTTCATGTACTTCATCTTCTTATTCTTCAACTTCTTCTTCATCTTCTTCTGCATCTTCTTCTTTTTGTTCTTCTTCTTGATTTTCTCCTTCTTCTCCTTCGTCTACTACTTCTTCTTCTTCTTCTTCTTCTTCCTCTCTTACTTCTTCTCCTCTGTATCCTTCTTCATCGCCTTCTACTTCTTCTTCTTCTTCTTTGCGTTCTTGTTCTTCTTCTTCTTCTTCTTCTACTACTTCATCATCATCATCATCTTCTTCTTCTTCTACTACTTCTTCTTCTTCTTCTTCTTCTTCTTCTTCTACTTCTTCTTCTTCTTCTTCTTCTTCTTACTCATCTTCTTCATCTCCTTCTTTTCTTCTTTGTCTTCTTTTTCTTCTTCTTCTCATTCGTCTTTTTCTTCACCTTCTTCCTCTTCTTGTTGTTCCACTTCTTCTTCTTAAACTTCCACTTCTACTTCTTCTTTTTCTTCTTTTACTTGATCATCTTCTTCTTCTTCTTCTTGTTCTTCTTCCTCATCATCCTCTTTTTCTTCTTCTTCTTAGTGTTCCTCTACTTCTTCTACATCTTCCTTTTCTTCTTCCTTCTAATTCTTCTTCTTCTTCTTCTTCTTCTTTTCCTTCTTCTCCATCTCCTTCTCCATCTTCTCCTTCTTCTTCTTCTTCTTCTTCCACCTCTTCTTCTTCTTCTTCTTCTTGTTCTTCTTCTTCTACTTCTTCTTGATCTTCTTCTTCGTATTCTTCTTTTTCTCCTTCTCCTTCTTCTTCTTCTTCTTCTTCTTCTTCCACTTCAACTACTTCTTCTTTTACTTATTCTTCTTTTTCTTATTCTTCGTCTTCATCTTCTTCCTCCACTTCATCTTCTTCTACTTATTCCTGTTCTTTCTTTTCTCAATCTTCTTCTTCATCTTCTTCATCTTCTTCGTCTTCTTCTTTGTCTTCTTCTTCTTTTTCTACTTCTTCTTCTTCATCTTCATCATCATCTTCTTCTTCTTCTTCTTCATCTTCTTATTCTGCTTCTTCTTCTTTTTCTTCTCCTTGTTCTTCCACTTCTTCTTCTTCTTCTTCCACTTCATCTACTTCTTCTTTTACTTCTTCTTTTTCTTATTCTTCTTCTTCATCTTCTTCCTCCACTTCATCTTCTTCTACCTGTTCCTCTTCTTTCTTTTCTCAATCTTCTTCTTCATCTTCTTCATCTTCTTCGCCTTCTTCTTTGTCTTCTTCTTCTTCTTTTTCTACTTCTTCTTTATCTTCATCATCTTCTTCTTCTTCTTCATCTTCTTATTCTGCTTCT
>JAIUJO010000635.1:92500-95000 GCA_023846275.1 Vanilla planifolia
TTCTTTTTCATCTTCTTCTCTTTCTTCTTCTTCTTCTTCTTTGTACACATCTTGTTCATCTTCTTCTTCTTCTTTATCTTCTTCATCTTTTTCTTCTTCTTCTCTTCTTCATCTTCATCATCTTCTTCATCTACTTCCGCTCCTTCTCCTTCTTCTCCTTTTTCTTGTTCTTCTTCCTCTTCTTCTTCTTTTACTTTTTCTCTTCCTCTTCTTCACCTTCTTCTTCATCATCATCTTCTTCTTTCTCTTCTTCTTCTTCTTCTTCCTATTCTTCTCCTTCTTCATCTTTTCATTTTCTTCTTCTTCTTCTTCCTCTTCCTCTTCTTCATCCTCCTCTTCTTTGTCTTCCTATTTTTCATCTCTTCTTCTTCTTCTTCCTCTTCTTCTTCTTCTTCTTCTTCTTCCTCTTCTTCTTCTTCTTTTTCTCCTTCTTGTTCTTCTTCCTCTCCTCCTCCTCCTCCTTCTCCTTCATCGTGTTCTTCTTCCTCTTCTTCGTCTTCTCTTCCTCTTCTTCAATTACTTCTTCTTCCTCTTCTTCATCGTCTACTTTTTCTTCTTCTTCTTCTTCTTCTTCTTCTTCGTCCTCTTCTTCTTCATCTTCTTCTACTTCTTGTTTTTCTTGTTCTTTTTCTTCTTCATCTTCTTCTTCTTAAGTTTTCCCTTCTTCATTTTCTTCATCATCATCTTCTTCTTCTTCTTCTTCCTTTTCGTCTTCTTCTTCTTCTTCATATTCTTCTCCTCCTCCTCAACTTACTTCTCCTTCTTCTTCTTTTTCTTCTTGTTCTTCTACTTCTTCTTTGTCTTCTTCTTCATATTCTTCATTTTCTTCTTCTTCTTCTTCTCCCACTTCTTCATCTTTTTCTTATCTTGATGTTCTATTTCTTCTTTTTCTACTACTTCTTCTTATTTTATTATTATTATTATTATTATACCTCTTCTTCTTCTTCATTTTTGTCTTCTTATTATTCTTCTTTTTCTTCTTCTTCTTCCACTACTACTACTTGTACTTCATCTTCTTCTTCTTCATCTACTTCTTCCTCTTATTCTTCATCTTCTTCTTCTTCTTCTTTTTCTTCTTCTACTTCTTCATTTTCTTCTTCTTCCTCTTCTTTTCTCTACTTCTTCGTGTCTTCTACTTTTTCTTTATCTTCTTCAATCCCTTCAATTGCTCCTTCTTCTTTTTCTTCTTCTTCGTCCACTTCACCTTCTTGTCCTTCCACTTCTTCTTCTCGTTCCTCTTCTTCATTTATTTCTTCCTCTTCACCTCCTTCCTCTTCTTCTTCTTCTTCTTCTTGATCCTCTTCTTCTCTTTCTTCTCCTTCAGCTTCTTCATCTTTTTGTTATTCTTCTTCTTCTTCGTCTTCTTCTTCTTCTTCCTCTTCCTGTTCTTCTTCTTCTTCTACTACTAATTTTTCTTCTACTTCTTCTTTTTTTTCTTCTTCTTCTTCTTCTTCTTCTTTTTCTTCTTTTTCTTCCACCTCTCTTCTTTTTCTTCTTCTTCTTCTAAACCTACTTATTCTTCTTCTTCTTCTTCGTCCTCTTCTCATTCACCTTCAACTTTTTCTTCTTCTTCATCTTCTTCGTCATCTTCTTCTTCTTCTTTCACTTCTTCTTCTTCTACTTCTTCATCAATATATTTTTCTTATTATACTTTTTCCTATTCTTCTTCTTCTTCTTCTTCTTTTCCTTCTTCTACTTCTTCTTCTTCTTCTTCTTCTTCTTCTTTTTCTTCTGCTTCTTCTCTTCCTTCTTCTCCTTCTTTTTCTTCTTCTTCTTCTTCTTCTTCCACTTCTTCTTCTTCTTCTACTTCTTCTTCTTCTTCTTTTTCTTCTTCTTCTTCTTCTTATTCATATTCATATACTTTTCTTCTTCTTCTTCTTTTTTATCATCACCTTCTTTTTCTTTTTCTTTTTTTTTTCTGTTCTTCATTGTCATCTTTCTCTTTTTCTTCTTCTTTTTCTTATTCTACTTCCACTTCTTCTGATTCTTCTTCTTCATCTTCGTCTTCTTCTTCTTCTTCGTCTTCCTCTTCCTCTTCTTCTTCTACGTCGTCTTTTTCTTCTTCCTTCTCCTTCTTGTAATTCTTCTTCTTCTTCTTCTTCTTCTTCTTCTACTTCTGCTTCTTCTTCTTCTTCTTCTTCTTCTTCTCCTTCTGCTTCTTCTTCTTCTTCTTCTTCTTCTCCTCCTTTTGCTTCTTCATCTTCTCCTACTGCTTCTGCTTCTTCTTCTTCTTGTTCTTCTTCTGCTTCTTCTTCTTGTCCTCCTTCTTCTCCTTCTACTTTTTCTTCTTCTTCTTCTTCTTCTTCTTCTTCTTCTTCTCCTTCTTCTTCTTCTTCTCCTTCTTCTTCTTCTTCTTCTCCTTCTGCTTCTTCTTCTCCTTCTTCTCCTACTTCTTCTTCTCTTTCTTCTTCTTCTTCTCCTTCTTCTTCTTCTTCTCCTTCTTCTTCTCCTTCTTCTCCTTCTTCTTCTTCTTCTCCTTCTTGTCCTTCTTCTCCTTCTT
>JAIUJO010002702.1:10000-20000 GCA_023846275.1 Vanilla planifolia
TGAGAATAAGAGAAGTAAGAAGAAGAAAAAGAAGAAGAAGAAGAAGTGGAGGAAAGAGAAGAGGAAGAAAAAGAAGAAGAAGAAGAAGAAGAAGAAGAAGAAGGAGAACCAAAGAAGAAGTAGAAGATGGAAGAAGAAGAAGATGACGAAGAAGAGGAAGTGGAAGAAGAAGAAGCTAAAGAAGAAGAAGAATAAGGAGGAAGGTGGGAAGAAGAAGAAGAAGAGGAGGAGGAAGTGGAGGAAGAAGAAGTAGAAGAAGAAGAAGAAGAGGATGATGAAGAAGAAGAAGAGGAAATAGAAGATGAAAAAGGTACAAGAAGAAGAAGTAGAAGAGGAAGAAGAAGAAGAAGATGAAGAAGAAGAAGAAAAGTTGAAAAAGAAGAAGAAGATGATGATGAAGAGGAGGAAGAAGAAGAAGAAGAAGTAGGAAAAGAAGAAGAAGAAGAAAAAGAAGAATTGGAAGAAGAGGAAGAAGAAGAAGAAATATAAGAAGAAGAGGTAGAAGAAGAAGAAGAAGAAGAAGAAGAAGAAGAAGAAGAGGAAGAAGAAGAAGAAGAAGAAGTAGAAGAAGAAGAAGAAGAAGAATAAGAAGAAGAAGAAGTAGAAGGAGAAGAAGAAGAAGTAGAAGAGGAAAAAGAAGAAGAAGAAGAAGAAGCCCAAAAAAGAAGAATATGAGAAACAAAAAGAAGATGCGGAAGAAAAAAGAAGAAAAAAGGAAGAAAGTCAAGAAGAAGAAGAAGAATAAGAAGAAGTAAAAGAAGAAGAAGAAGAAGAAGAAGAAGAAGTAGTAGGCGAAGATGATGAAGAGGAGGAGGAGGAGGAAGCAGAATGAGAAGAAGAAGTTGAAGAAGAAGAAGAAAAGGAAGAAGAAGATGAAGAAGAAGAAGACGATGAAGAAGGAGAAGAAGTGGAAGAAGAAGAAGAAGAAGAAAAAAGGAAGAAGAAGAATAAAAAAAAGAAGAACAAGCAGAAGTAGAAGAAGAATATGAAGAAGAGGAAGAAGGAGAAGAAGAAGAAGAGGAAGAAGAAGAAGAAGAAGAGAAAGAAGAAGTGGATGAAGAAGAAGAAGAAGAAGTATAAGATAATGATGATTAGGAAGAAGAAAGAAAAGATGTCGAAGAAGAAGAAGAAGAAGGAAAAGAACAAGAAGGACAAGAAGTAGAACGAGAAGAAGACGAAGAAGAGTAAGAAGAAGAACAAGAAGAAGGAGAAGAAAAAGAAGAAGAAAAAGAGGAAGAAAAGGAAGCATAAGAAGATAATAAGAAAGAAGAAGTGGGTGAAGAAGAAGAATATGAGAAAGAAGAAGAAGAAGAAGAAGAGGACGAAAGGGAAGTGGAAGAAGAAGAAAAAGAAGAAGAAGAAAAGTAGAAAGAGAAGAGAAGAGGAAGAAGAAGAAGAAGAGAAAGAAGTAAAGAACAACAAGAAGAAGAAGGAGGAGAACCAGAAGTAGAAGAAGAAGAATTAAAAGAAGAGGAAGAAGAAAGAAGAAGAAGAGGAAGAAGAAGAAGAAGAAGTAGAAGAAGAAGAAGTGGAAGAAGAAGAGGAAGAAGAAGAATGAAAAAGAAGAAAAAGATGAAGAAAAAGAAGAAGAATGAAGAAGAAAAAGAAGAGGAAGAGGAAGAAGAAGAAGAAGAAGAAGAAGAAGAAGAAGAGGAAGTAGAGGAAGAAGAAGAAGAAGAGAAGGAGAACAAGAACAAGAAAAGAGGAAGAGGAAGAAGAAGATGAATGAGAAGATGAAGTGGAAGAAGAACAACAAGAAGATGAAGAAGAAAAGAAGAAGGAGAAGAAGGGGAAGAAGTTGAAGAAGTAGAGGAGGAGGAGGAGAAGAAGAAGAAGAAGCAGAAGAAAAAGAAGAAAAGGAGAAGATGATGATGATGATGAAGAAGAGGAAAAAGAAGAAGTGGAAGAAGAAGATGAAGAAGATGATGATGATGAAGAGTAAGGAGAAGAAGAAGAAGTAGAAGAAGAACAAAAAGATAAGGGAGAACAAGAAAGAAGAAGAAGATGAAGAAAAAGAACAAGAAGAAGAGGAAGAAGAAGAAGAAGATGATGATGATGAAGAGGAAGAAGAAGAAGAAGAAGAAGATGATGATGATGAAGAAGAAAAGAAAGAAGTAGTAGAAGAAGAAGAAAAAGAGAAATAGGAGAAGGAAGTCAAAGAAGAAAAAGAAGAAGAAGAGGTAAGAGAAAAGGAAGGAAAAGAAGAAGAAGTATAAGAAGAAGAAGAAGAAGAAGAAGAGGAAGAAAAATAAGGATGAAGAAATGAAGAAGAAGAAGAAAATGAGAAGAAGAAAAGAAGAAGAAGGTGAAGAAGAAGAAGGAAAAGAAGAAGAAGAAGAAGTAGAAGAAGAAGAAAAAAAAGAAGAGGAACAAGAAGAAGAAGAAAAAGAAGAGGAAGAAGAATAAGAAAAAGGAAAAGAGAAGAAAGAGAAGTCGGAGTAGAGGAAGAAGAAGAAGAAGGAAATTATCAAGCCCGACACCTCAAACAAGAACCACTAGATAAAGAAAACATTAGAGTTTTTGCTGTTACAATGTCGAGTGAGGACAAGGAACAAAAACCCAAAGCGGAACCTACTTGTTAGATAAACCCCAACTTCTATTCGAACCCATTTAAAAAAGAAACCCTGGAACTGAACTAAATTATTTGCAAATTGACCCTAAAATCCAAAAATATAAACAAAATTTTTTTTAAAGTTTACTCACACCAAAACCTTTCCTCTCTCACACATCTGGTGAAAATGTCTCTCCTGTATCAACAACTTTCTCAGCTCTTGGTGTAGTGGATACATGGGATGCATGTCGTTTGATGTAAGCACTAAGGAAATTTTTACCGATCTTCGTAGATAAATCCATAATAATTGACCAAGTAAGCTTCTTTCCTTTCCCTCACTCTAGTAAAGAGGTGAGTGACATTTTCTATCATAAAGTGCTTCATATGGAGCCATTTTGATGCTGCACTAAAAACTATTATTATAGGAAAATTATATCAGAGGTAGGTGACTTTCCCAATCTCCAAATCTAAAAATATAAAGTTGCAACAAATCTTCTAAGATTTTTATAGTTCATTCTGATTAACCATCTATTTGAGTATGGAAGGATGTATTGAACCTTATACTTGTACCAAAATTTTGATGTATACTCTTTCAAAAGTTGGAAGTAAATTTAGGATCTCTATTAGAGATAATAACTTTTGATATCCTATACAACCTGATAATTTTGTTTTACATATTGTTGAGCTAAGTTTATAGAAGAATAAGTCATCTTTATAGTAAGAAAATAAGTAGTTTTTGTTTGTCTATCTGTAATTACCCAAATACCATCATGACCTATAGGTGATCTTAGTAATCCAACTACAAAATCCATTGCCACTTCCTCTATTTCCATTCTAGTTCTAGCAATGATTGTAGTAATCCTTCAACCTTTTGTTGTTCTCCTTTGACTTGCTGGCAAATTAAACACCTTTGAACCCAATTAGTCATATCTTTCCTCAACCCTAGCCATCAGTGTTATTGTCTTAGCTCTTGATATATTTTATTCCTTCCTAGATGGATGGAATAGTGAGAGTTGTGAGCTTCTTTTAATAGTAATTCTTTGAGTTACTGATGCGCTAGTATACATAATCTATCTTAAAATCAGAGTAGACCATCCTGATCCAATTTAAATTCAGATTCTCATCTTTTGTAAACCCTTGGATTATCTTTTGTAGTTTTGGATCTTCAGTCTGGTCTTCTTTAATCGACATCAACCAATCTAGGCTTATAGATAGGTGAGCTAGTAACATCGTATTTTATCATATTTTTAGATTTTAATTGTAACTTATCCATCTCAAAGATCAATTGTTTTTCTTTGGGATAGTTAATAAGCTATTAACATTGGCTTTCCTACTGAGAGTATTTACTACCACATTTTCTTTAATTGAATGATATGTGATTTCTACATCATAATCTTTAATAAATGCCAACAATCTTCTTTGGTTAAAATTTAATTCTTTTTAGTGAAGATATATTTTAAGCTTTGATGATTAGTAAATATCATATATTTAACTCTGTATAAGTAATATCTCCAAATTTTTAGACAAAAATTATAACTACTAGCTGCAAATCATGCATAAGATAATTCTTTTCATGTGATTTAAGCTATCTAGATACAAAGGCAATTACCTTCTGATGTTCTATTAATACACAACATAGCCCTTAAACGAGGCATAATTGTATATTTGATAACCCTTTGTGTCTTCTGGCATTCCTAGAATTGGAGTTATAGTTAATTTCTCTTTCAGTATTGAAAGCTATTCTCACAAGCTATTTCTCATCCAAATTTTGTTGTCTTCCATGTTAAATTGGTCAATTGTGAGATAATTTGAGAAAAACCCTTAACAAACTTCCTATAATATTTGGGTCAATCCAAGTAACTTCTGATCTTAGTCACGATTATGGGTCTTGGCCAATCTATGGTAGTCGAAAATCTTTTGTGAATCTATAGAGATCCCTTTTGCATTGACAACATGTCCTAAGAAAATGATTTTGGATAACCAAAAATAACATTTCAAAAATTTGGCATATAATTGATTTCCTCTCAAAGTCTGTAATGTTAAATGCAAATGTGTTCCCATGTTCTTGCAAGAACTTGGAATGAATTAGGAAATCATCAATAAAGACAATAATAAAGTGGTCCAAATATTTCTTGGACACTCGATTCATTAAATCCATAAGGTTGTTGGTGCATTGGTTAGCCCAAAGGGTAGTACTAAGAATTCATAGTGTCCACACCAGGTTCTAAAAGCTGTCTTTGGAACATATTCTCGCTTGACTTTTAACTGATGATATCTGGATCACAGATCAATTTTGGAAAATACAGCTGCTCTATACAACTGATCAAATAACTCATCAATCTGTGACAAAGGACTATTTGTTCTTGATAGTGATTTTATTGATTTCTCGATAGTCAACACACATACGAAGACTACAGTCTTTTTTTTCACAATAGGATGAGTGCCCCCCATGGGGACACACTTGGCCTAATAAATTCTGTCTAATAATTCTTGTACTTGTATTTTGATTTCTTGTAGTTCAATAGGTGCCGTATGATAAGGAGACTTTAAAATTGGCTCAGCTTTGGGAATCAATTGAATTTCAAATTTAATTTCCCTATCTCGGGGTAACCCTTATAATTCCTCCAAGAAACATCCAAATATTCTTTAACTATCGATACTTCTGAGGGTTGACAAAATTATCTATCCAAATCCATAATGGATACAAGACATCCTTCATATCCTTTCTTCAGTAGCTTCTGGGCTTTGAGCATAACTATGATAAGAATTTTTCTCTTTTGGCCAAAATAGATTAATTTATCTTCTTCAAGGATTGAGATTTCAATCCTCTTTTCATAGTAATCTATTTTTACTTTATGCTCAACCAACCAATCTATTCCAAGAATTATGTCAAATTCCATCAGAGGTAGGATGTGTAGCAATACTAAGAATTTCTTTCCTCCGATATCAATCTCATCTGTAATAAACTTTTGTACACTGATATTATTTTCATCTGACATTTTTACTACTAATAGATCTTTCATGGAGTGTAATAAGATATTTGTTTGCCTTGATGCATTAGTGGATATAAAAGAATGTGAGGCTCTATAATTGAAGAGTACATAAATAGGTAATATGTATAATTCTATCATATCTATAATAATGTTAGTGGATATAAAAATATGTGAGGCTCCAAAATCAAAAAATATAGAAACAGGTAATTTGTGTAACACTAGTATACCTGTAATTATGTCAGGAGAGTACAGATCATCTTGCTGAGTGAACAAATAAATACTCATCTAACCTCCCCTTCCTGTTGCTTCTCCTCTAACCGTAGCACCTGAAGTTGTCGTAGATCCGTGGCCACTACCTCCACTTGCATCACCCCTATCTCCATTAGTTGAAACACTGACAATTTTAAATTCTAAAAAGTTTGGGCAATCTCTAGCAATATGCCCTGGTTCTTTGCATAGTTAGCATCTGATGGGTCAGATAGACTCAGATCTATATTCTCCTTTATGCCATTTTTCACATTTCTTGCATCTACTCATTCCACTTGAACTCCAACTAACTTTGGTAATGCTTGATTCATATGGTCTGAACCTAGTAGATCTTGAATAAGTATAAGTTTCTCCTCTTAAAAAACTTGGGCCATCTCTTTTTCCTATGAATCTAAATTGAGACTATAGAGAATCAAATCTTTTCTTCTCTTCTTCTTTACTAGCTACCAGCAAACTGAGTTCCAACTCAACTTTGTAGGCATGCTTCAATAACTCCACATAGTTTGTTGGTCGGCGTTCTACTAAAACTGCTTGAATTTCATCCCACAGGCTTCATTGAAACATGTAACATTGTTGTTCTTTTGGTGTTACTAAATGAGGCACAATTTAGCTAGGTGGGAGAATTTGATTTCATACATGGTAACTGACATATTACCTTGCTTAAGATTATCCAACTCCTCCCTCATTTTTGCTTTAATTGAAAGGGGCATATACTATTGCTCAAATTCTTTTGTGAATTCTTCTCAGGAGAAGTCTTTTATTGGTCGGCTTAAAAATTGAAGTCGATGTTAAAAACTCCACCACAGTCTGGCAGCATCTCTTAGTTCAAAACTACCAAGGCCACCTTTCTATCATCTGGGCAGACATCCCTTCAAAGATAATATTCATTTACTCTAGCTAGTTTTCCACAATCATAGGATCCTCTTCCTTAGCAAAAGAAGGGGGATGCATCCGTTGAAATTGGTCAAGTCGATGGATGCCTCTCCTCGATGGCTACCAATGCTTGCAATTGGTCACAACAAAGAGATTAAGGTTTTCACTAATTCTTATTGTGTATCTCCTTGGTGCTCTTTTTCTTTACCCTTATTTATATTTTCAAATTCAGATCTTTCCTTGGTTTAGAGTATATTGGGATCTTACAAAACCACATAAGATATTTGACAACTAACATCTAAGTGAAAAGTAACACTACCGTTGTAATGCATATGCTGTGCTAGTATCCTCACTCCCATTTCTCACCTATTCCTTAACTAAAGCTCTCATACCAAATTATCAAGCCCCCACCTCAAACAAGTACCACTACATAAACAAAACATTATAGATTTTTTGTTGTTACAACATCGAATGAGGACAAGCAACAAAAACCTAAGGTGGGGACCCAATGATGAGACAAATCGCAACTCCTATTCGAAACCATTTCAAAAATAAACCATGGAACTGATCTAAAATATTTACATAGTGACTTAAAATCCCAAAATATGTTTTAAAAGTTTGCTTACACAAAAACCTCTCCTCTCTCACACATCTGGTGAAAAGGCTCTCCTATATTAGCAACTTTTTTAGCTCTCAGTATAGTGGATATATGGGATGCATGACCTATGATGTAATCACTAATAAGATTTTTATAGATCTCAATAGATAAATCCATAATAATTGACAAAGTAAATGAAAAGACATATCAAGAACAGTGAAGATGAATCAGATGCATACAATTAAAACCATATAAGATGTCATATATAAAGCTAGATGAAAAACCAAAAGAAATACAAGTTCCTTATTATTTTGGATTATAGTTTTGTCATTACAGAGCCCGATCCCCTTGGATGCATTATCCTCTATGGATCCAATGATCATCAAGAAAAGACCTCCAGCTAGCATCCAACCAACCACATAACATTGGCCAAATATTTAATCTGAAGATTGATACCTTGTGATCCCACATGCTAGGCCTAGTGCCACAAAGAAGGTATGATACCTATTCCCTGTGATCCAACGCACTGGGCCTGGTGTAAATTATCATGGAGTCATAACACATAACACTAGGTAGATATATAATCCGAAGATCGATAACCTGTGATCCCACACGCTGGGCCTAGTGCTGAGAATAATGTTCTATGGAATCCCTTTTTGTTATTGTCATATTTTCAAAACTTAATCTAGATAATTGACCCATATCAAAAGACCATTTCATTCCCTATTGTTTCTTTCTTTGCCATACTACTTTTTTTTGTTTTTATGAAATTGAAATAAATAACAAAAACCAAAACACCATGTGATAGTTAGAAAACCATGCAAAAATATATATTAATATGTTACATCATACGGTTAGGAATTTATGTGCCTCTTCTTAATGTCCTTATGAAAAATCCTCACCGACCGTCACTATCGCATGACAGAACTCTCGAAATCCTCGTCGACTGTCACTATCACCATACGGACCATACGAGATCTTCTAGAGCACAGTGGTGGCTAGCAAAAATCCTGCACTTACTGAATTCTTGCTACAGTCATAATTTCGTAGAGCCTTAGACTCCAACAATCTCCCCACACTCATGTTTACACAGAAAAGCTTTTCGAACACTTTCCCCATAATCAGATTAGTTTTCATAGAAGTGCTTTTTAAAACACACCCTAATAAGCTTTTATACCCACGACTAAAATTTCTCGAACCCATGTGCACCGAATGTCAGAAGGCTCAAAAACTGGCTTATTTCATAACACCACTCCAAATTCGTTATTTGCACATAGATCCTTCTCGTCAAGAGATAGACCTGTGCTGAAATTCTTAAAATTGCACATTTACCAACCATAGCAAACATCTTTAAAATTGCAAATACACCTTCCCCCAAAACGAATTTGAGCTATGCTAACATTTACAAAACTACAAATCTACCGTCAACATTAGGAATTTATCCTATATCATTAAAAATAAATAATTTATTCCTTGGGCTTCAAAAATTACAAACAAAACAACTTTGGACTCATCTCAAAGAGCACTTTCTCTTAGAAGCATAAAATAAGGGAAAACTAAGACTGTTATAGAAATGAAGAAGAAGTAATAGTAGTAGAAGAAGAAGAATAATAATAAGAAGAAGAAAAATAAGAAGAAAAAGAAAAAGAAAAACGAGAAGAAGTAGTAGAAGAAGAAGAAGGAAAATAATAAGAAATAGGAGGTGATGGAGAATAAGAGGGAGAACCAAAAGAAGAAGAAGAAAAGACAAAGGACAAGCTGAAGAAAAAGGAGGAGAAGAAGTGAAAAGAAGGAGAAGAAGATGAAGAGGAAGAAGAGAAGAAGAGGTAGAAGGAGAAGAAGAACAAGTAGAAGAAGAATAAGACGAAGAGGAAGAAGAAAAGAACCAAAAAGAAGAAGAAGATGAAGAAGAAGGAGGACGAGGTGCAGGAGGAGGAGGAGAAGAAGAAGAAGAAGAAGTAGTAGTAATAGAAGAAGAAGAAGAAAAAGAAGAAGAAGAAGAAGAAGAAGAAGTAGAAGAAGAATATAAGAAGTAGTAGTAGTAGTAGAAGAAGAAGAAGAGCAAGAAGAAGAAGAAGAATAAGAATAGAAAGAAGAAAAAGAAGAAGAAGAAGAAAATAAAGAAGAAGCAGAAGAAGAAGAAGAAGAAGAAGGAGAATGAGATGAAGAAGAAGAAGAAGAAGAGGAAGAAGAAGAAGAAGAATAAGGAAGAGAAGACGAAGGAGAAGAAGAAGAAGAAGAAGAAAAATAAGAAGAAGAGGAAGAAAAAGAAGGAGAACAAGTAGATGTAGAAGAAGGAGAAGAAGAAGAGAAGGAAGATGATGAAGAAGAGGTAGAAGGAGAAGAAGAAGAAGAAGAAGAAGGAGAAAAGAAGAAGAAGAAGAAGAAGAAGAAGAAGAAGAACAAGAACAAGAAGAAGAAGAAGAAGAAGAAGAAGAGGAAGAAGAAGAAGAAGAAGAAGAAAAAGAAAGTGGAGAAGAAGAAGAAGAAGAAGAAGAAGAAGAAGAAGAAGAAGAAGAAGAAGAAGTAGAAGAGGAGGAGGAGGAAGAAGAAGAATAAGAATAGGAAGAAGAAGAAGAATAAGAAGAAGAAGAAAATAAGGAAGAAGAAGAAGAAGAAGAAGAAGAAGAAGACGAGGAGGAAGACGACCAAGAAGAGGAAGAAGAAGAGGAGTAAGATGATGATGAAGAAGAAGAAGAAGAAGGAAAAGAAGGAGAA
>JAIUJO010002702.1:30000-42500 GCA_023846275.1 Vanilla planifolia
ATAGGAAGAAGACGAAGCAAAAGAAAAGAAGATGAAGAAGAAGAAGAATTAGTAGAAGAAGAATTAGAAGAAGAAGTGGAAGAAAAAAAAGCGGAAGAAGAAGAGGAGTATGAAGAAGAAGAAGAAGAAGAAGTTGAAAAAGAGGAAGACCAAGTAGAACAAGAAGAAGAATAAGAAGAAGAAGAAGAAGAAGGAAGATAACAAGTACAAGAAGAAGAAGAAAAAGAAGATGAAGTAAAAGAAGAAGATGTTGGAGGAGGAGGAGAACAAGAAGAAGAAGAAGAAGTGGAAGAAGAAGTGGAAGAAGAAGAACAAGAAGAAGAAGAAGCCTAAAAAGAAGAAGTAGAAGACAAAGATGTAGAAGAAGAAGAAGAAGAAGAAGAAAAAGAAGAAAAACAACAACAAGAAGAAAAAGAAGAAGAAGAAGTCAAAGAAGAAGAACAAGCCGAAGAACAAGAAGTGGAAGAAGAAGAAGAAGAAGAAGACGAAGAGAAAGGGGAAGATGGAGAAAAAACGAAGAAGAAAAAGGGGAAAAAGAAGAAGAAGATGAAGAAGAAGAAGAATAAGAAGCAGAAAAAGTGGAAGTAGAAGAGGAAGAAGAAGAGGAAAAAGAAAAACATGAAGAAGAAGAAGGGAAGAAGAAGAATGGGAGGAAGAAGTGGATGAAGAAGAAGAAAAAGAATAAGATGAAGACAAATAAGAAGTATAAGAAGAAGAAGAAGAAGAACAGGAAGAAGGAGAAAAAGAAGACCAAGAAAAAGAATAAGACAAATAAGAACAAGATGAAGAAGAAGAAAAGAAGAAGAAGAAGAAGAAGAAGAAGACATAGAAGAGGTAGTAGAATGAAAAGGAGAAGAATATTAAGAACAAGAAGAAGAGAAAGAAGGAGGAGGAGAAGAAGAAGAAGAAGATGAAGATGAAGAAGAAGAAGAAGAAGAAGAAGAAAATAAGAAGAAGAAGAAAAGGAAGAATTAGTAAACAAAGATGGAGGAGAAGAAGAAGAAGAAGAAAAAGAACAAGAAAAAGAAGATGAAGATGGAAAAGAAGAAGAAGATGAAGAAAGAGAAGAAGAAGAAGAAGAAGAAGTAGAAGAAGTGGAAGAATAAGAGCAAGAAGAAGAGGAAGAAAAGGAAGAAGAAGAAGAGGAGGAAGAGGTAGAAGAGGAGGAAGAGGAAGAAGAAGAAAAAGAAGAACTAGGAGTAGAAGGAGGAGAATAAGAAGAATAATAAAAACAAGAAGAAGAGGAGGAAGAAGAAGAAGAGGAAGAAGAAGAAAACAAGTAAAAGAAGATGAAGAAGAGGAATAATAATAAGAAGGAGAAGAAGAAGAAGAAGAAGAAGAAGAAGAAGAAAAAGGACACAAAGAAGAAGAAGAATAACAACAAGAAGAAGAATTAGAAGAAGTGCAAGAAGGAGAAGAAGAAGAGGAAGAAGAAGAAGAAGAAGAAGAAGATGAAGAAGAAGTTGAAGATGATGAAGAAAAAGAAGAGGATGTGGAAGAAGAAGAGGAGTAAGAAGAAGAAGAAGAAGAAGAAGAAGACGAAGTGTAAGCAGAGGAAGGAGGAGGTGGAGAAGAAGAAGAAGAAGGAGAAGAAGAAGAAGAAGTAGGAGAAGATTAAGAAGAAGAAGAAGAAGAAGAAGAAGAAGATGATGAAGATGTAGAAGAAGAAGAATAAGTAGAAGAAGAAATGGAAGAAGAACAAGAAGACGAAGTAGAAGAAGAAGAAGAAGAAGAAGATGAAGAAGAAGAAGAGAAGATAACGAAGAAGAAAAAGAAGAAGAAGGAGGAGGAGAAGAAGGAGAAGAAGAAGAAGATTAAGAAGACGAGGAAGATGACGAAGAGGAAGAGGAAGAAGAAGAAGAAGAAGAAGAAGAAGAAGAAGAAGATGAAGAAGAAGAAGAAGAAGAAGAAGAAGAAGAAGAAGAAGTGGAAGAAGAAGAAGGAGGAGAAGAAGAAGAAGAAGGAGGAGAAGAAGAAGAAGGAGGAGGAGAAGAAGAAGAAGAAGGAGAAGAAGAAGAAGAAGAAGGAGAAGAAGAAGAAGAAGTAGAAGAAGAAGAAGAAGGAGAAGAAGAAGAAGAAGAAGAAGGAGAAGAAGAAGAGGAAGAAGGAGAAGAACAAGAAGAAGGAGTAGAAGAAGAAGAAGAAGGAGGAGGAGAAGAAGAAGAAGCAGAAGAAGAAGAAGAAGAAGGAGAAGAAGGAGAAGAAGAAGAAGAATAAGGAGAAGAAGAAGGAGAAGAAGAAGAAGAAGAAGGAGAAGAAGAAGAAGAAGAAGGAGAAGAAGAAGAAGAAGGAGGAGGAGGAGAAGAAGAAGAAGAAGAAGAAGAAGGAGAAGGAGAAGAAGAAGGAGAAGAAGAGGAAGGAGAACAAGGAGAAGAAGAATGTGAAGAAGAAGAAGAAGACAAAGAAGATGAAGTGGAAAATGAAGAAGAGAACATGAAAAAGACAGAGAAGAAGAATAAGTTGAAGCCAAAGAACTGGAACAAGAAGAAAAAGAAGAAAAAGAAGAAAAAGAAGTGGAAGAAGAAGAAGAAGACAAAGATGCAGTAGAAGGAGAAGAAAAAAAAAGAAAAGAAAACGAACAAGAAGACGAAAAAGAAGAAGAAGAAGAAAAAGAAGAAGTAGAAGAAGAGGAAGAAGAAGAACATGAAAAAGAAGAAGAAGAAGAAAACCAAGTCAAACAAGAAGAAGTCAAAGGAGAACAACTGGACGAATAAGAACAAAAAGATTTAGAAGGTGAAGAAAATGAGGAGAAAAGAAGTTGACGAAGAAGAAAAAGAAGAAGAAGAAGAAGAAGTAGTAGTAGTAGTACAAGAAGAAGAAGAAGAAAATGAAGAAGTCAAAGAAGAGGAAGACAAAGAAGAAGAAGAATTAGAAGAAGAAGAAGAAGAAGAAGAAGAAGAAATAGAAGAAGAGAAGAAGAAGAATGAGAAGAAGAAGAAGATGATGAAGATGAAGAAGGAGAAGAAAAAGAAGAAGATGAAGAAGAATAAGAAGAACAAGAATAAGAATACGAAGAAGAAGAAGTAGAAGATGAAGAAGAAGAAGAAGAAGGAGAAGTAGAAGGAGAAGGAAAAGAAGATGAAGAAGAGAAGAATAAGATGAATATGGAGAAGAAGTAGAAGAAGAAGAAGTAGGAGACGAAGAAGAAGGTGAAGAAGTAGTAGAAGAATAAGAAGAAGAAGAAGAAGAAGAAGGAGAAGAAGAAGAAGAAGAAAAAGAAGAAGAAGAAGAAGGAGAAGAAGAAGAAGAAGGAGAAGAAGAAGGAGAAGAAGAAGAAGAAGATAAAGAAGATGAAGAAGAAAATGAAGAAGAGAACATGAAAAAGACAAAGAAGAAGAATAAGTTGAAGCCAAAGAAGTGAAACAAGAAGAAAAAGAAGAAAGAGAAGTGGAAGAAGAAGAACAAGAAGAAGAAGACGAAGAAGACAACGATGTAGAAGAAGAAGAAAAAAAAGAAAAAGAAAACGAACAAATAGACGAAAAAGAAAAAAAAGAAGAAGAAAAAGAAGAAGTAGAAGGAGAAGAAGAAGAAGAATATGAAAAAGAAGAAGAAGAACAAAACCAAGTCAAACAAGAAGAAGAAGTTAAAGGAGGACAAGTGGATGAATAAGAAGAAAAAGATTTAGAAGGCAAAGAAGATGAGGGGAAAAGAAGAAGACGAAGAAGACAAAGGAGAAGATGAAGAAGAAGAAGTACTGGTACTAGTAGAAGAAGAAGAAGAAAATGAAGAAGATGAAGAAGAGAAAGATGAAGAAGAAGAAGACTTAGAAGAAGAAGAAGAAGAAGAAGAAGAAATAGATGAAGAGAAGAAGAAGAAGATGACGAAGAAGAAGAAGATGATGACGAAGAAAAAGAAGAACAAGGCGAAGAAGAAGAATAAGTGAAGAAGAAGAAGAAGAAGCCAAAGACTAAGAAGAAGAGAAGAGATTAAGAAGATGCAGAAGAAGTAAAAAGAAGAAGAAGAAAGAGAAGAAGAAGAAGAAGAAGATGATGATGATGATGAAGAACATGGAGATGAAGGAAAACAAGAAGAAGAAGAAAAAGAAGAAGGGAAATGCAAAGAAGAAGAAGATGAAGAAGAAAATGAACAAAACGAAGAAGAAGATGGCATAGAAGTTGAAGAAGAACACAAAAAAGAAGAAGAAGAATTAGAAAAAGAAGAACAAGAAGAAGATGAAGAGAAAGAAGGAAAAAGACTATGATGAAGAAGAAGAAGAAGACACAGAAGAACAAGGAGGCTAAGAAGAAGAACAAGAAGAAGAAGATGCAAAAGAAGAAGAATAAGAAAAGAATAAGAAGATGAAGAAGAAGAAGAAGAGGACGAAGAAAAAGGAGAAGAAGAAGAGGAAGGTGAAGATGAAGAAGAAGACGAAGAAGAAGAAGAAGAACATTTCTAAGAAGATTTTGAAGAAGGAGATGATGAAGAAGAAGAAGAAGAAGATGAAGATGAAGAACAAGATGACAAACAAGAAGAAGGAGAAGAAAAAGAGGAAGAAGAAGAGGAAGAAGATGAAGTAGAAGAAGAAGAAGAAGAAGAAGAAGAGAAAGAAAAACTCGAAGAAGAATAAGAAGAAGAAGGAGAAGAAAAAGAAGAAGACGAAGAAAAAGAACACAAAGAAGAAAAAGAAGATGATTAAGATGAAGAAGAGGAAGTATAGAAAGAAGTAGAAAAAGAAGAAGACGAAGAAGAAGAAGAACAAGAAGAAGAACAAGAACAAGAAGAACAAGAAGAAGAAGAAGAGAAAAAAAACTCGAAGAAGAACAAGAACAAGAAGGAGAAGAAGAAAAAGAAGAAGACGAAGAAAAAGAAGACAAAGATGATTAAGATGAAGAAGAGGAAGAATCAGAAGTAGAAGAAAAAGAAGAAGACGAAGAAGAAGAAGAAGAAGAAGAAGAAGAAGAAGATGACGAAGTAGAAGAAGAAGAAGAAGGAGATGAAGAAGAAGAAGTAGGAGATGAAGAAGAAGAAGATGAAGAAGAAGAAGAAGAATTAAAGTTTGAAGAGGATGAAGAAAAAGAAGTAGGAGAAGAGGCAGAGGAATAAGAAGAAGAAGATGTACAAGAAGAAGGAAAAGAAGAAGAAGAAGAAGAAGTGGACGAAGAAGTGCAAGAAGAAGAAGAAGAAAGAGAAGAAGAAGGAGAATAAGAAGAAAAAGAAGTCGAAGAAGATGAAGAAGAAAAAGGAGGAGAAGAAGAAGAAGAAGAAGAAGAAGAAGAAGAGGAAGAGGACGAAGGAGGAGAAGGAGAAGAAGAAGAAGAAGTAGAAGAAGGAGGAGTAGGAGGAGGAGGAGAAGAAGAAGAAGATGAAGGAAAAGAAGAAGATGACGAAGAAGAAGAAGAAGAAGAAGAAGTAGAAGTAGAAGAAGAAGAAGAAGAAAAACAAAAAGAAGACAGAGAAGAAGAAGATGAAGAAAAGATAGACGAAGAAGAGGAAGAAGAAGAGGAGAAGACGAAGAAAAAGGAGATGATGAAGAAGATGAATAAGAAAACTGAAAAAAAAAGATGAAGTCAAAGAGGAAGAAGGCAAAGAAGAAGAAGAAGAAAAAGAAGAAGTCGAAGAAAAAGAAGATTAAGAAGAAGAAGAAGATGAAGATGACAAAGTTGTAGAAGATGATGAGAAGAAGAATTAGAAAAAGAAGGAGAAGAAGAAGAAGAGAAAAGAAGAAGAAGAAGATAGAAGAAGAAGAAGAAGAAGAAGAAAATGAAGAAGAAGTAAAGGAAGATGAAGTAGTAGAAGAAGAAGAAGGAGAAGGAGGAGGAGGAGGAGGAGAAGAGGAAGAAGAAGAAGAAGAAGACGAAGAAGAAGAAGGAGAAGAAGAAGAAGAAGGAGAAGAAAAAGAACAGGAAAAAGATGAAGCAAAAGAAAAAGAAGATGAAGATGAAGAAGAATTAGTAGAAGAAGAACCAGAAGAAGAAGAAGAAATGGAAGAAAAATAAATGGAAGAAGAAGAAGAGTAAGAAGAAGAAGAAGAAGAAGTTGAAAAATAAGAAGACCAAGTAGAACAAGAAGAAGAATAAGAATAAGAGGAAGAAGAAAGAGAAGAAGTACAAGAAGAAGAAGAAGAAGATGATGAAGTAAAAGAAGAAGATGAAGGAGGAGGAGGAGAAGAAGAAGAAGAAAAAGTGGAAGAAGAAGTGGAAGAAGAAGAAGAAGAAGAAGCCTAAAAAGATGAAGAAGACAAAGATGTTGAAGAAGAAGAAGAAGAAGAAGAAAAAGAAGAAAAAAAAGAAGAAGAAGAAAAAAGAAGAAAAAAAAGAAGAAGAAGAAAAAAGAAGAAGAAGTCGAAGAAGTCAAAGAAGAAGAAAAAGTCGAAGAACAAGAAGTGGAAGAAGAAGAAGAAGAAGAAGAAGATGAAGAAAAAGAGGAAGATGGAGAAAAGATGAAGAAGAAAATGGAGAAAAAGAAAGAAGAAGATGAAGAAGAAGAAGAATAAGAAGTAGAAGAAGTGGAAGAAGAAGAGAAAGAAGAAAAAGAAGAAGAAGAAGAAGAAGAAGAAGGGAAGAAGAAAGAATGAGAGGAAAAAGTGGAAGAAGAATAAGAAAAAGAAGAAGATGAAGACAAATAAGAAGTATAAGAAGAAGAAGAAGAAGAACAGGAAGAAGGAGAAAAAGAATAAGACAAATAAGGACAAGATCAAGGAGAAGAAGAGAAGAAGAAGAAGAAGAAGAAGAAGAAGAGGTAGAAGAGGTAGTAGAATGAAAAGGAGAAGAAGAAGAAAAAGAATTAGGAGGAGAGAAGTAGAAGAAGATGATGATGAAGAAGAAGAAGAAGAAGAAGAAAATAAGAAGAAGAAGAGGAAGAATTAGTAGACAAAGATGGAGAAGAAGAAGAAAAAGAACAAGAAAAAGAAGATGAAGAAGGAGAAGAAGAAGAAGAAGAGGAAGAAGAGGAGAAGAAGAAGAAGAAGGAGAAGAAGGCAAGGAGAAGAAGAAGAAGAAGAAGTGGAAGGATACGAAGAACAAAGAAGAGAAGGGGATGAAGAAAAAGAAGAAGAAGAAGAAGAAGAAGGCGAAGAAGAAGAAGAAAATGAAGAAGAGGGAGAAAACAAGAAGTAGAAGTAGAAGTAGATGAAGAAGAAGAAGAAGAAGAAAAGGAAGAAGTCAAATAGAAATAGAAGAAGAGGAAGAAGAAGGAAAAGAATAAGAAGAAAATGAAGAAGAAGAAGAAGAGGAATAAGTGGAAGAAGAAGAAGATGAAAAAGAAGTAGAAGAAGAAGACGAAGAAGAAGAAGAAGAAGAATAAAAAGAAGTAGAAGACAAGAAAAAAGAACAAGCAACAGAAGAAGAAGAAGACGAGTAATAATAATAATAATGACAATAATAATGATAACAATAACAACTATAATAAGTGTTAGAAGAAGAAGAAACAGAAGAAAAAGCTAAATAAGAAGTAGAAGAAGAAGAAGAAGAAGAAGAAGAAGAAGGGGAACAACTGGAAGAAAAAGAAGATGATGAAAAAGAAGAAGTAGAAGACAAAGATGAAGAAGAAGAACAAGAAGAAGAATAAGAAGAACATGAAACACAAGAAGACAAAGAAGAAGAAGAAGAGGAAGAAGAAAAGATGAAGAAAAAGAAGAAGTAGAAGACAAAGAAAAAGAAGAAGAAGAAGAAGAAGAAGAAGATGGTGATCATGAAGAAGTAGATGAAGAAGAATAAGAAGAAGAAGAAGAAGAGGACAGTGGAGAAGAAGAAGATGATAATAATAATAATTACAATAATAACAGTAACAATAATAATGAGCAGTTGAAGAAGAAGAAGTAAAAGAAGAAGGAGGAGAGAAAGTTGGAGAAAAATAAGTGGAAGAAGAAGAAGTAGAAGAAGAAAAGAAAAAGAAGAAGAAGAAGAAGAATGAAGAAGAAAAAGAAGAAAAGAAGATGAAGAAGAAGTAGAGAAGAAGAAAATAAGGGGGAAGAACAAGAATGTGAAGAAGAAGAAGACAGAAAATGAAGAAGAGGAAGAAGATGAAGAAAAAAAAAGAAGATGAGGAAGAAGACGAAGAAGAAGAAGGCGAAGAAGAAGAAGAAGAAGAAGAAGGCAAAGAAGAAGAAGAAGAAGAAGAAGAAGAAGAAGAAGGCTAAGAAGAAGTAGAAGAAGAAGAAGTAGAAGATGAAGAAGTAGAAGATGATGATGAAGAACAAATACTGGTGTTAGTAGAAGAAGTAATAGAAAAAGGAGAAGAAGCAAAGAAGATGAAGTCAAAGAAGAAGTGGGAGAAGAAGAAAGTGAAGGAGAAGAAGAAGATGAAGATGAAGAAGCAGAAGAAAAAGAATATGAAGACGTAGAAGAAGAGGAAGAAGTAGAAGAACAAGTAGATGAAGAAGTAGAAGAAGAAGATTATGATGAAGAAGATGAAGAAGAAGAAGACGAAGAAGAAGAAGAAGAAGAAGAAGAAGAAGAAGAGCAAGAAGAAGAAGAAGAAGAAGAAGTTGAAGAAGAAGAAGGCAAAGAAGAAGAAAATGAAGAAGAAGAAGAAGAAGAACAGGAAGAACAAGAAATAATAAACAAAGAAGACAAAGATGTAGAAGAAGAAGAAGATCAACAAGAAGAAAAAAAAGAAGAAGAAGAGAAAGAAGAACAAGAAGAAGTTGCTGAAGAAGTCAAAAAAGAAGTCGAAGGGGAAGAAGTGGAAGAAGAAGACGAAGTGAAAGATGAAGAAGAATAAGAAGACGAAGAAGATGGAGAAGATAAAGAAAAATAATAGGAATAAGAAGAAGAAGAAGAAGAAGAAGATGGAGAATAAGAACGAGAAGAAGCGGGAGAAGGAGAAGAAGAGGGAGAAGATGAAGAAGAAGAGGAGGAGGAAGAACATGAAGAAGAAAATGAAGAAAAAAAATACGAAGAAGAAGAAAAAGTGGACGACCAAGAAGAAGAAGAAGAAAATCTATTAGAAGTAGAAGATGTTGAAGAAGAAGAAAAAGAAGAGGAAGAAGAATAAGAAGAGGAAGAAAAAGAAGAAGAAGAAGATGAAGAAGAAAAAAGAAGAAGAAGAAGAAGAAGAAGAAGAGGAGGAGGAATAAGAAGAAGTAGAAGAAGAAGACAATAAAGAAAAAGATGAAGAAAACTAAGATGAAGAACTAGAAGAAGAAGAAGACGAAGAAGACAATGAAGACGAAGAAAAAAAAGTAGATGACGAAGAAAAATAAGAAGAAGAAGAAGATGATGAAGACAAAGAAGAAGAAGAAGAAGAAGAAGAAGAAGAAGGAGAACAGAAAGATGAAGAAGAAGAAGAAGAAGAGGAAGATGAAGAAGGAGAAGAAGAAGAAGGTGAAGGAGAGGAAGAAGAAGAAGAAGAAGTAGAAGAAGAAGAGGAAGAAGAAGAAGAAAAAGAAGAAGAAAAAGAAGACGAAGATGGAGAAGAAGAAGAAAAAGAAGAAGGAAAAGAAGAAGAAGAAGAAGAAGTGGAAGAAGAAGAAGAAGAAGAAAAGGAAAATGGCAAAGAAGATGAAGGAGAAGTAGAAGGAGAAGTACAAGAAGAAGATGAAGAAAAAAAAATGAAGAAGAAGAAGAAGATGATGATGAAGACCAAGAAGAGGAAGAAGATGATGGAGAAGAAGAAGGAGAATAAAAAGAGGAAGAAGATGAAGAAGAAGAAGAAGAATAAAGAAATGAGGAAGAAGGCAAAGAAGAAGAAGAAGGGGATGAAGAAAAAGAGAGGATGAAGAAGAAGAAGAAGGCAAAGAAGAAGAAGAAGAAGGAAAAAGAAGAAGAAAATGAAGAAGATTAAGAAGAAGTAGATAAAGAACAACAAGGAGAAGAAGTAGAAGTAGAAGAAGAAGAAAAGGAAGAAGAAGTCAAATAAGAAGTAGAAGAAGAGGAAGAAGAAGAAGAGAAGAGGAAGAAGAAAAAGAAGAAGAAGAAGAAAATGAAGAAGAAGAAGATGAAAAAGAGGAACAAGTGGAAGAAGAAGAAGAAGAAGAAGAAGACGAAGACGAAGAAGAAGAAGAAAAAGAAGAAGAAAAGTAGAAGACAAAGTAAAAGTACAAGAAGCAGCAAAAGCAGATGAAGAAGAAGAAGAAGAAGACGAATAATAATAATAATAATAATAATAATAACAATAATAAGCAGAAGAAGAAGAAGAAATGGAAGAAAAAGTTAAGTAAGAAGTAGAAGAAGAAGAAGAAGAGGAACAACTGGAGGAAGAAGATGATGATGAAAAACAAGAAGTAGAAGACATAGATGAAGAAGAAGAAGAACATGAAAAAAAAAAGAAGACAAAGAAGAAGAAGAATAAGAAAAGATGAAGAAAAAGAAGTAGATGACAAAGAAGAAGAAGAAGAAGAAGAAGAAGAAGTAGATGAATAAGAAGAAGAAGAAGGCGACAATAATAGTAATAATTATAATAAAACCAGTAAGAAGAAGAAGAAGGCGACAATAATAGTAATAATTATAATAAAACCAGTAATAATAATAATGAGCCGTAAAAGATGAAGAAGAAGAAGAAGTAAAAAAAGAAGAAGAGAAAAATAGAGAAAAATAAGTGGAAGAAGAAGAAGTAGAAGAAGAAAAAGAAGAAGAAGAAGAAGAAGAAGAAGAAGAAAAAGAGAAAAGAAGATGAAGAAGAAGGAGGAGAAGAAGAAAAATAAGGGGAAGAATAAGAAGGTGAAGAAGAAGAAGAAGAAGAAGACAGAAGATGAAGAACGGGAAGAAGACGAAGAAGAAGAAGAAGAAGTCGAAGAAGAAGAAGCAGAAGACGAAGAAGAAGGAAAAGAAGAGGAAGAAGAAGAAGGCTAAATAGAAGGAGAAGAAGATGATGATGATGATGATGAAGAACAAGTACTGGTAGGAGTAGAAGAAGAAAAAGAAAAAGGAGAAGAAGGTGATGAAGATGAAGTCAAAGAAGAAGGAGAAGGAGAAGAGAAGAAGAAGAGGAAGAAGATGCAGAAGAAAAAGAATATGAAGAGGAAGAAGAAGAAGAAGAGGAGGAAGAAGAAGAAGAAGAAAAAGAAGAAGAAGAAGAAGAAGAAGAGAAGAAGAAGAAGAAGAAGAAGAAGAGGAGGAGGAGGAGGAAGAAGAAGAAGAAGAAGAAGAAGAGGAGGAGGAGGAAGAAGAAGAAGAAGAAGAAGACCAATAAGAAGAAGAAGAAGAAGAAGAACAAGAACAAGAAATAGTAGACGAAGAAGAGAAGGTTGAAGATGAAGAAAAAGAAGAAGAAGAAGAAGAAGATCAACAAGAAGGAAAAGAAGAAGAAGAAGACAGAAGAACAAGAAGAAGTTGATGAAGAAGTCAAAAAAGTAGAAGAAGTCGAAGAGGAAGAAGTGGAAGAAGAAGAAGAAGAAGACGAAAAGAAAGATGAAGAAGATAAGGAAGACAAAGAAAAACAATAAGAATAAGAAGAAGAAGAAGAAGGAGGAGAATAAGAAGGAGAAGAAGAAGGAGAAGGAGAAGAAGAGGGAGAAGATGAAGAAGAAGAGGAGGAGCAGGAAGAACATGAAGAAGAAAATGACGAAAAAGAATACGAAGAAGAAGAAAACGAGGACGACCAAGAAGAACAAGAAGAAAAAGAAGAAGAAAAAGATGAAAAAGAGGAAGAAGAAGAAGAAGAAGAAGATGTAGAAATAGAAGAAGAAGAAGTAGAAGAAGAGCAAGAGGAAGTCAAATGAGAAGAAGAAGAAGAAGAAGTAGTAGTAGTAGAAGAAGAAGAAGAAGAAGAAGTAGAAGAAAAAGAAGAATAGGAACAAGTAGAAGAAGAAGAAGAAGTAGAAGAAGAAGAGGAAAAAGAAGACGAAGGCAAAGAAGAAGAAGAAGAAAAAGAAGAAAAGAAGAAGAAGAAGAAGTAGAAGAAGAAGAGGAAAAAGAAGACGAAGGCAAAGAAGAAGAAGAAGAAGAAGAAGAAGAAGAAGAAGAAGTGGAAGAAGAAGAAGAAGTATATGACAAAGAAGAAGATGATGATGAAGAAGAAGAATAATAAAAAGTAGTAGAAGAATAATAATAATAATAATAACAAGACATATAATAATAATTATTATAATAATGATAATTAGTAGTAGAAGAGGAAGAAGAAGAAGAAGATGAAGAGGAGCAAGAAGAAGAAGAAAAAGAAAAACAAGAAGAAGTAGAAAAAGAAAAAAAATTAGGAGAAGAAGAGGAAGGAGAAGAACAAGAAGAAAAGAAAATGAAGAAGAAGAAGAAGAAGAAGAAGACAGAAGATGAAGAAGAGAAGGAAGAAGAAGAAGAAGAAGAAAAGAAGAAGCGGAAGAAGAAGTGGAAGAAGAAGAAGAAGACAAAGAAGAAGAAGGCGAAGAAGAAGAAGAATGCAAAGAAGAAGAAGAAGAGGAAGATGAAGGAGAAGGAAAAGAAGAAGAAGAAGGTGATGAAGAAGAGTGAGAAGAAGAAGAAGAAGAAGAGGAAGAGAAGAAGAGGAAGAAAATGAAGAAGGTAAAGAAGAGGATGAGGAAAAAGGAAAAAATGAAGAAGAATTAGGAGAGTAGAGGAGGAAGAAGAAGAAGAAAAAGAAGAAGTAGAAGAAGAAGAAGAAGATGAAGAAGGCAAAGAAGAAGAAGA
>JAIUJO010002702.1:47500-67500 GCA_023846275.1 Vanilla planifolia
AGTAGATGATGTAGAAGTAGAGAAAGAAGAAGAAGAACATGGCGAACAAGCAGAAGAAGAAGAAGAAGTGAAAAAAGAAGAAGGCATGGAAGAGGAAGAAGAAGAAGAAGAAGTAGGAAAAGAATAATAAGAAGAAAAGAAGTCGAAGAAGCAAAAGAAGAAGAAGAAAAATTCGAAGAAGAAGATGAAGAAGTAGAAGAAGTAGAAGATGTAGAAGGTGAAGAAGAGGAAGAACTTGAAGAAAATGATGATGAAGATGAAGAAGAAGAAGAAGAAGACGAAGAAAAGAAGGAAGAATAAGAAGAATAAGAATAAGAATAAGAAATGGAAGAAGAAGAAGATGAACAAGCAGAAGAAGACAAATTAGAAGAAAAAATAGAAGAAGAATAAGAAGTAGAAGAAGAAGAAAAACAAAAAGAAGAAGAAGAAGAAGAAGAGGAAGAAAAAAAAGAAGAATAAGATGAAAATGAAGTAGAGGAAGGTGAAGAAAAAGAAGAAGAAGATGATGAAGAAAAGAAGAAGAAGAAGAAGAAGAAGAAGAAGAAGAACAAGTAGTAGTAGTAGTAGAAGAAGAAGAAAGACCAAAGAAGATGACAAAGAACAGAAAAGTGATGAAGGGAAAGACGAAGAAGGGTAAGAAGAAGAAGAGGAAGAAGGTGAAGAAGAAGAAGAAGAAGGAGAAGTCGATGGAGAAGAAGAAGAAGTAGATGGATAATAAAAGAAGACGACGAAGCAAAAGACAAAAATGAAGAAGGATAAGATGAAGAAGAAGAAGAAGAAGAAGATGAAGACGAAGAAGAAGAGGAAGAAGAAGAGGAAGAAGAAGAAGAAGAAGAACAAGAACAAGAAGGCATTGAAGGAGAAAGCAAAGGAGAAGAAGGAGAAGATGAAGAAGAAAAAGAAGAAGATGAGGAAGAAGAATAAGAAGGCCAAGAAGAAGAAGAAGAAGAAGAAGAAGTTGATAAAGACAAAGAAAAAGAAGAAGAAGAAGCTGATAAAGACATAGAAGAAGAAGAAGAAGAAGAAGAAAAAAGAAAGAAGAGGAAGACTAAAAAGTCAAAGAAGATGAAGAAGAAGGGGAAGAAAAGTAGTAGAAGAAGAAGAAGAAGAAGAAGAAGAAGAAGAAAAAGAAGATGATGATGATGATGATGAAGGAGAAGAAGAAGAAGTGGAAGAAGAGGAAAAAGATGTAAGAGAAGAAGAAAAACAGGATGAAGCAGAGAAGGAAGAAGAAGAAGAAGAAGACGAAGAAGACGACGATGAAGAAGAAGAACAAGAGGAAGACGAAGATGATACAGAAGAAGATGAAGAAGAGGAGGAGGAAGAAGAAGAAGATGATGAAGAAAACGACGACGAAGGAGAAGAAGAGGAAGAGGAAGAAGAAGAAGAAGAAGAAGGGGAAGAAGACAGAGAAGGAGAATAAGAAGAAGAAGTAGAAGGCAAAGAAATAGAAGAAGAAGTGCAAGAAGATGAAGAAGAAGAAGAAGAAGGAGAAGAAGAAGAAGAAGAAGAAGAAGAAGAAGAAGAAGTAGGAGAAGAAGGAGGAGGAGGAGGAGGAGGAGGAGGAGAAGAAGAAGAAGAAGAAGAAGAAGAAGAAGTAGAAGAAAGAGTAGAAGAAGGAGAAGTAGGAGATGGAGAATAAGAAGAAGAAAAATAACAAGAAGAAGACGAAGATGATGATGATGATGATGATGAAAATGAAGAAGAGAAGAAGAAGAAAAAGAAGAGAAGAAAAAGAAGAGTCAAACAAGAAGAAGAAAAAATAGTGGAAGAAGTAGAAAATGATGAATAAATAGAAGTAGATGACGAAGAAGACAAAGATGAAGAAGAGGAAGAAAAGGTAAAAGAAGAAGAAGAAAAAGACGATGAATAAGAACGAGCTGATGAAGAAGAAGAAGCAGAAGGAGAAGATGAAGAAGAAGAAGAAGAAGAAGAAGGAGAGGAAGAAGAAGATGAAGATGAAGAAGAAGAAGCAGAAGAAAAAGATGACGAAGAAGAATAAGAAGAAGAAGAAGAAGAAGAAAATGAAACCAACAAAGAGGAAGAAGAAGAAGTAGAAGAAAAAGAAGGGAAAGAAGAAGAAGAAGGAGAAGAAGAAGAAGTCGAAGAAGAAGAAGAAGAAGGTGAAGAACAAGAAGAAGAAGAATAAAAAGAAGAAGAAGTGGAAGACAAAGAAGAAGTAGAAGAAGAAAAAGAAGAGGAAGAAGATGAAGAAGAAGGAGATGGAGAAGAAGAAGGAAAAGAAAGAGCATGATGAAGAAGAGGAGGAGGAGAAGAAGAAGAGGAGGAAGATGAAGAAGACGAAGAAGAAGAAGAAGAAGGGGAAGAAGAAGGAGAAGAGGAGGTACAAGTTGAAGATGATGAAGAAGAAGAAGAAGAAGATGAAGTAGAAGAAGAAGAAGAAGGAGGAGGCGAAGTAGAATAAGGAGAAGAAGAAGAAAGAGAAGAAAAAGAAGGAGAAGAGGAAGAAGAAGAAGAAGAAGAAGACAATGAAGAAGAAGATGACAATGAAGAAGCAGATGAAGAAGAAGAAGAAGACAATGAAGAAGAAGTAGAAGAAGAAGAAGAAGAAGAAGAAGAAAGATAAAGAAGAAGAAGGAGAAAAAGAAGAAGAAGAAGAAAAAGAAGAATAAGAAGAAGAAGAAGAACAGTAAGTAGTAGAAGAAGAAGAAGATGTAGAAGAAGAAGTAGAAGAAGAAGGAAATGAAGGCGACGAACAAGAAGAAGAACAAGAAGAAGAAGAATAAGAAGAAGAAGAAAAAGGTAAAAGAAGAAGAAGAAGAAAAGATATGGAAGAAGTTGAAAAAGAAGGAGAAGATGGAAAAGAAGAAGAAGAAGAAGCAGATGGAGAAGGAGAAGAAGAAGAAGAAGAAGAAGAAGATGAAGAAAAAGAAGATAAACAAAAAGGGGAAGATGAAGCAGAAGATAAAGAAGGAGAAGAAGAAAAAGGAGAAGAAGAAGAAGGAGAAGGAGAAGAAGAAGAAGAAGAAGAAGAAGAAGAGAAGAGGAAGAAGAAGAAGAAGAAGAAGAAGAAGAAGAAGTGGTGGTAGTAGTATTCTAAGAAGAATGAGAAGAAGAAGAAGAAGTAAAAAAAGAGGAAGAAGAAGAAGAAGAAGAAGAAGAAGTAGGAGAAGAAGAAGAAGAAGAAATACTAGAAGAAAAATAAGAAGAATAAAAAGATGAAGAAGAATAAAAATTGGACGAAGATGAAGAC
Organism: Vanilla planifolia; assembly: GCA_023846275.1. Classification (NCBI taxonomy): domain Eukaryota; kingdom Viridiplantae; phylum Streptophyta; class Magnoliopsida; order Asparagales; family Orchidaceae; genus Vanilla; species Vanilla planifolia. The sequence goes on from JAIUJO010002702.1 coordinate 50,715, forward strand.
AAAGAAGTGGAGGTGGAAGAAGACTAACGATGAAGAAGATTAGAAGAAGAAGAAGAAGAAGAAGAAGAAAAAGAAGCAGAAGATGTACAAGAAGAAGAAGAAGAAGAAGAAGAAGAAGAAGAAGAAGAAGAAGAATTAGAGGACATGGAAGAAGAAGAAGAAGAACAAGAAGTGGAAGAGGAAGAAGAAGAAGAAGAACAACAGCAACAAAAGAAGAAGTGGAAGAGAAGAAGACAAAGAAGAAGAAGATTAACAAGAAGAAGACATAGAAGAAAAAGAAGAACAAGAACAAGAACAAGGAGAAGACGAACAACATTAAAAAGAAGAGAAATATTAAGAAGAGGTAGAAGATAAAAAGGAAGACGAAGAAGACAAAGACAAAGAAGAAGATGAAGAAGATGTAGAAGATGAAGAAGAACAGGAAGAAGAAGACAAAAAAATGAAGATGAGATGAAGTAGAAGTAGACAAAGAAGACGAATAAGATGAAAAGAAAGAAGAAGAAGAGGAAGAAGAAGAAGGAGAAAAAGATGAAGTGGAGGATGAAGAAGAAGAAGAAGAAGAAGAAGAAGAAGAAGAAGAAGATGAAAATGTTGAAGGGGAAGAAGATGATGATGATGAAAAAGAAGAGGAAGAAGAAGAAGAAAAGGAGGATGAAGCAGAAGATGAAGAAGAAGAAGATGAAGAAAAAGAAGAAGAAGAAGAAGAAGAAGAAGAAGAAGATGTAAGAAAAAAAGAAGAACAAGAACAAGAAAAAGAAAATTAACAAGAAGAAGACGAAGGCGAAGAAGGCAAAGACGAAGAAGTGGAGGAGGTGGAGAGGAGGAAGAAGAAGAAGAAGACAACAAAGAACAATGTGAAGGAGAGGAACAAGAAAAAGAAGAAGACGAAGAAGAAGAAGAAGAAAAAGAAAAATAGAAGAAGAAGGGGAAGAAGACAAGTCGAAGAAGAAGAAGAAGATGAAGGAGAAGAAGAACAAAAAGAAAAAAAGAAGAAGAAGAGGAAGGCGAAGTACGTGTAGAAGACAAAGTCGAAGAAGAAGAAGAAGAAGACGAAGAAGAAAAAGAAGAAGAGGAAGAAAAGATTAAGATGACAAAGAAGAAAAAGATGTAGAACAAGGTGCTTAAGAAGAAATAGGAGGAGGAGGAGGAGGAGGAGGAGAAGGAGAGGAAGAAGAAGTAGAAGAAGAAGAAGAAGACTAAGAAAGAAGAAGAAGAAGAAGAAGAAAATGATGAAGAAAAACAAGAAGAAGAAGTAGAAAAAGAATAAGAAGAAGAAGAGGAAGAAGAACAAGAAGAAGAACAAGAAGAAGAAGAAGAAGAAGATGAAGAAAGAGAAGAAGAAGAAGAAGAAAAAAAAGAATAAGATGATGAAGAAGAAGAAGAAGCAAAATTAGTAAAAGAATAGGAAGAAGAAGAGGAAGAAAGACGAAGAAGAAGACAAAGAAGTAGAAAGATGAAGTAGCAGAAGACCTGGAAAAGAAAGTAGACGAAGAAGAAGAAGATGAAGATGAATTAAAAGAGAAAAGAATAAGAAGTGGAAGATGTAGAAGAAGAAGAAGAAGAAGGAGAAAAAGAAGAAGAAGAAGTGGATGAAGAAGAAGAAGAAGAAGAAGTAGATGAAGAAAAAGTAGAAGAAGAAGATGAAGAACAAAAACAAGGAGAAGATGAAGAAAAGAAAGAGAAGAGAACAAGAAGAAGATGAAGAAGTAGAGGAAGATCATGAAGTAAAAGAAGAAAAACAAGAAGGACAAGACGACAAAGAAGTAGTAGAATAATAACAATAATAATAACAAATAGTAGAAGTCAAAGAAAAAAAGAGAAGAAGAAGAAGAAGATGAAGAATATGATGAAAAAGAAGAAGAAAAAAGGAAAATGACGAAGAAGAAGAAGGAGATGGTGAAGAAAAAGAAGAAGAAGAAGAAAAGTAAGAAGAAGAAGAAGAGGACAAAGAAGAAGAAAAAGAAGAGAAGAAGAAGAATTTGAAGAAGGAGAAGAACAACAACAACCAGAAGAAGAAGAAATACAATAATAATAACAATAATATGAAGAAGAAGAAGAAGAAGAGGAAGAAGAAGAAGAATATGAAGACGAAGAACATGACAAGGAAAAGGAAGAACTAGAAGAAGAAGATGATGAAAAAGATGAAGAAGGAGAAGAAGAAGAAGAAGAAGAAGAAGAAAAGATGATGAAGAAGAAGAATATAAAGAAGGAGAAGAAATGGAAGAGAAGAAAAAGAAGAAAGAAGAAGAAGAAGAAGAAGAGGAAGGGGAAGAAGAAGAAGAAGAAGAAGGAGGAGGAGAGGAGAAGAAGAAGATGAAGAGGAGGATGAAGAAAAAGAACTAGAAGTTGAAGGCGAGGAAGAAGAGAAATGAAGAAAATAAAGACAAAGAAGAGGAGGATGAAGAAGAAGAAGGAGAATTACAAGAAGATGAAAGAGAATAAAAAGTAGGAGGGGAAGAAGAAGATTTAGAAGAAGGAAATGAACAAGAAGAAGATGAAGAAGATGAGGAAGTAGAAGAAGTAGAAGATGAAGAAGAAGTAGTAAAGGAAGAAGATGAAGAAGAAAAGGAAGGAGAAGGAGAAGAAGAAGAAGAAGAAGAAGAAGAAGAAGAAGAAGAAGTAGAAGAAAGAGTAGAAGAAGGAGAAGTAGGAGATGGAGAACAAGAAGAAGAAAAATAACAAGAAGAAGACGAAGATGATGATGATGATGAAAATGAAGAAGAAGAAGAAGAAGAAAAAGAAGAGTCAAACAAGAAGAAGAAAAAATAGTGGAAGAAGTAGAAAATGATGAATAAATAGAAGTAGATGACGAAGAAGACAAAGATGAAGAAGAGGAAGAAAAGGTAAAAGAAGAAGAAGAAAAAGACGATGAAGAAGAACGAGCAGATGAAGAAGAAGAAGCAGAAGGAGAAGATGATGAAGAAGAAGAAGAAGAAGAAGAAGGAGAGGAAGAAGAAGATGAAGATGAAGAAGAAGAAGTAGAAGAAAAAGATGACGAAGAAGAATAAGAAGAAGAAAAAGAAGAAGAAAATGAAACCAACAAAGAGGAAGAAGAAGAAGTAGAAGAAAAAGAAGGGAAGGAAGAAGAAGAAGAAGGAGAAGAAGAAGAAGTCGAAGAAGAAGAAGAAGAAGGTGAAGAACAAGAAGAAGAAGAATAAAAAGAAGAAGAAGTGGAAGACAAAGAAGAAGTAGAAGAAGAAAAAGAAGAGGAAGAAGATGAAGAAGAAGGAGATGGAGAAGAAGAAGGAAAAGAAAGAGCATGATGAAGAAGAGGGGGAGGAGAAGAAGAAGAAGAGGAGGAAGATGAATAAGATGAAGAAGAAGAAGAAGAAGGGGAAGAAGAAGTAGAAGAGGAGGTACAATTTGAAGATGAAGAAGAAGAAGAAGAAGATGATGAAGTAGAAGAAGAAGAAGGAGGAGGCGAAGTAGAATAAGGAGAAGAAGAAGAAAGAGAAGAAAAAGAAGGAGAAGAGGATGAAGAAGAAGAAGAATAAGACAATGAAGAAGAAGATGACAATGAAGAAGTAGATGAAGAAGAAGAAGAAGACAATGAAGAAGAAGTAGAAGAAGAAGAAGAAGAAGAAGAAGAAAGATAAAGAAGAAGAAGGAGAAAAAGAAGAAGAAGAAGAAAAAGAAGAATAAGAAGAAGAAGAAGAACAGTAAGTAGTAGAAGAAGAAGAAGATGTAGAAGAAGAAGTAGAAGAAGAAGGAAATGAACGCGACGAACAAGAAGAAGAACAAGAAGAAGAAGAATAAGAAGAAGAAGAAAAGATATGGAAGAAGTTGAAAAAGAAGGAGAAGATGGAAAAGAAGAAGAAGAAGAAGAAGAAGCAGATGGAGAAGGAGAAGAAGAAGAAGAAGAAGAAGAAGAAGAAAAAGAAGATAAACAAAAAGGGGAAGATGAAGCAGAAGATAAAGAAGGAGAAGAAGAAAAAGGAGAAGAAGAAGGAGAAGGAGAAGAAGAAGAAGAAGAGAAGAAGAAGAAGAGAAGAGAAGAAGAAGAAGAAGAAGAAGAAGAAGTGGTGGTAGTAGTATTCTAAGAAGAATGAGAAGAAGAAGAAGAAGAAGAAGAAGAAGAAGAAGTAGGAGAAGAAGAAGAAGAAGAAATACTAGAAGAAAAATAAGAAGAATAAAAAGATGAAGAAGAATAAAAATTGGACGAAGATGAAGACGAAGAAGTGGAGGTGGAAGAAGACTAGCGATGAAGAAGATTAGAAGAAGAAGAAGAAGAAGAAAAAAAAAGAAGCAGAAGATGTACAAGAAGACGAAGAAGAAGAAGAAGAAGAAGAAGAAGAAGAAGAATTAGAGGACATGGAAGAAGAAGAAGAAGAACAAGAAGTGGAAGAGGAAGAAGAAGAAGAAGAACAACAGCAACAAAAGAAGAAGTGGAAGAGAAGAAGACAAAGAAGAAGAAGATTAACAAGAAGAAGACATAGAAGAAAAAGAAGAACAAGAACAAGAACAAGGAGAAGACAAACAACATTAAAAAGAAGAGAAATATTAAGAAGAGGTAGAAGATAAAAAGGAAGACGAAGAAGAGAAAGACAAAGAAGAAGAAGAAGAAGAACAGGAAGAAGAAGACAAAAAAATGAAGATGAGATGAAGTAGAAGTAGACAAAGAAGACGAATAAGATGAAAAGAAAGAAGAAGAAGAGGAAGAAGAAGAAGGAGAAAAAGATGAAGAGGAGGATGAAGAAGAAGAAGAAGAAGAAGAAGAAGATGAAAATGTTGATGGGAAGAAGATGATGATGATGAAAAAAGAAGAGGAAGAAGAAGAAGAAAGGAGGATGAAGCAGAAGATGAAGAAGAAGAAGATGAAGAAAAAGAAGAAGAAGAAGAAGAAGAAGAAGAAGATGTAAGAAAAAAAGAAGAACAAGAACAAGAAAAAGAAAATTAACAAGAAGAAGACGAAGGGGAAGAAGACGAAGACGAAGAAGTGGAGGAGGTGGACGAGGAGGAAGAAGAAGAAGAAGACAACAAAGAACAATGTGAAGGAGAGGAACAAGAAAAAGAAGAAGTCAAAGAAGAAGAAGAAGAAGAAAAAGAAAAATAGAAGAAGAAGGTGAAGAAGACAAGTCGAAGAAGAAGAAGAAGATGAAGGAGAAGAAGAAGAAAAAGAAAAAAAGAAGAAGAAGAGGAAGGCGAAGTACGTGTAGAAGACAAAGTTGAAGAAGAAGAAGAAGAAGAAGAAGAAGAAGGCGAAGAAGAAAAAGAAGAAGAGGAAGAAAAGATTAAGATGACAAAGAAGAAAAAGATGTAGAACAAGGTGCTGAAGAAGATATAGGAGGAGGAGGAGGAGGAGGAGAAGGAGAGGAAGAAGAAGTAGAAGAAGAAGAAGAAGAATAAGAAAGAAGAAGAAGAAGAAGATGATGATGAAGAAAAACAAGAAGAAGAAGTAGAAAAAGAATAAGAAGAAGAAGAGGAAGAAGAACAAGAAGAAGAACAAGAAGAAGAAGAAGAAGAAGATGAAGAAAGAGAAGAAGAAGAGGAAGAAAAAAAAGAATAAGATGATGAAGAAGAAGAAGAAGAAGCAAAATTAGTAAAAGAATAGGAAGAAGAAGAGGAAGAAGAATAAGACGAAGAAGAACACAAAGAAGTAGAAGATGAAGTAGCAGAAGACCTGGAAAAGAAAGTAGAAGAAGAAGAAGATGAAGATGATTTAAAATAGAAAGAATAAGAAGTGTAAGATGTAGAAGAAGAAGAAGAAGAAGGATAAAAAGAAGAAGAAGTGGAAGAAGAAGAAGAAGAAGAAGAAGTAGATGAAGAAAAAGTAGAAGAAGAAGATGAAGAACAAAAACATGGAGAAGATGAAGAAAAGAAAGAGAAGAGAACAAGAAGAAGATGAAGAAGTAGAGGAAGATGATGAAGTAAAAGAAGAAAAACAAGAAGGACAAGATGACAAAGAAGTAGTAGAATAATAACAATAATAATAACAAATAGTAGAAGTCAAAGAAAAAAGAGAAGAAGAAGAAGAAGATGAAGAATATGATGAAAAAGAAGAAGAAAAAAAGGAAAATGACGAAGAAGAAGAAGGAGATGGTGAAGAAAAAGAAGAAGAAGAAGAAAAGTAAGAAGAAGAAGAAGAGGACAAAGAAGAAGAAAAAGAAGAGAAGAAGAAGAATTTGAAGAAGGAGAAGAACAACAACAACCAGAAGAAGAAGAAATACAATAATAATAACAATAATATGAAGAAGAAGAAGAAGAAGAGGAAGAAGAAGAAGAATATGAAGACGAAGAACATGACAAGGAAAAGGAAGAACTAGAAGAAGAAGATAATGAAAAAGATGAAGAAGGAGAAGAAGAAGAAGAAGAAGAAGAAGAAAAGATGATGAAGAAGAAGAATATAAAGAAGGAGAAGAAATGGAAGAGAAGAAAAAGAAGAAAAGAAGAAGATGAAGAAGAAGAGGAAGGGGAAGAAGAAGAAGGAGGAGGAGGAGGAGGAGGAGAAGAAGAAGATGAAGAGGAGGATGAAGAAAAAGAACTAGAAGTTGAAGGTGAGGAAGAAGAGAAAATGAAGAAAATAAAGACAAAGAAGAGGAGGATGAAGAAGAAGAAAGAGAATTACAAGAAGAAGAAAGAGAATAAAAAGTAGGAGGGGAAGAAGAAGATTTAGAAGAAGGACATGAACAAGAAGAAGATGAAGAAGATGAGAAAGTAGAAGAAGTAGAAGATGAAGAAGAAGTAGTAAAGGAAGAAGATGAAGAAGAAAAGGAAGGAGAAGGAGAAGAAGAAGAAGAAGAAGAATTAGTAAAAGAAGAACAAGTAGTAGAAGAAGAAGAAGAAGAAGAATTAGTAAAAGAAGAACAAGGAGTAGAAGAAGAAGAAAAATAAGACGATGAAGAAGAAGACGAAGAAGAAGAAGAAGACGAAGAAGAGAGGAAGAGGAAGAAGTGGAAAAAGAAGAAGAGGAAGAAGAATAAGAATAAGAAGAAGGGGAAGAAGAAGATGAAGAAGAAGATGAAGAAGAAGATGAAGAAGGAGGAGGAGAATAAGAAGAAGAAGAAGAAGAAAAAGAAGAAGAAGGAGAAGCAGAAGAAGAAGAGGAAGAAGAAGAAGAATAAGAAGAAGAAGAAAAAGAAGAAGAAGAAGAAGAAGATGTAAAAGATGGAGAAAAAGAAGAAGGAGACGAGGAAGAAGTAGAAAAGAAGAAGAAGTAGTAGAAGAAGAAGAAGAAGAAGAAGAAGAAGAATAAGATGAAGAAGAGGACGAAGAAGAAGATGAAGGAGAAGGAGTAGAGGAAGAAGAAGATGAAGAAGAAGAAGAAGAATAAGATGAAGAAGAGGACGAAGAAGAAGATGAAGGAGAAGGAGTAGAGGAAGAAGAAGATGAAGAAGAAGAAGAAAAAGAATAATAATAATAATAATAAGAAGATGAAGACGAATAAAAACAGGACAAAGATGAAGAAGAGGAGGAAGAAGAAGAAGAAGAACAAGAAATACAAGAAGAAGAAGAAGAAGATGATGATGATGATGAAAAACAAGAAGTAGAAGAATAGGAAGAGAAGAAGAAGAAGAAAAAAAGCAAAAAGAAGAATTTAATGAAGAAGATGAAGAGGAAAAAGATGAATAAGAAGAGGACAAAGAAGAAGAAGAAGAAGGAGAAGAACAAGAACAAGAAGAAGATGAAGAAGAAGAAGAAGGAGAAGAAAAAGATTAAGGAGAGGAAGGAGAAGAAGTGGAGGAAGAAGGAGAGGACAAAGAACAAGAAGATGATGAAGAAGAAGAACAAGAAGAGTAAGAAGAATAAGAAGAAGAGGAACAAGAAGAAGAGAAAAAAGATGAAGGAGAAGAGTAAGAAGGCGAAGAAGAGGAAGAGGAAGAAGAAGAAGAAGAAGTAGAATGAGAAGGAGAAGAAGAAGACGAAAGAGAAGAGGAAGAAGAGGAGGAAGAAGAAGAAGACGAAAAAGAAGAATAAGATTAAAAGGAAGAAGAAGAAGAAAAAGAAGAAGGAGAAGAAGAAGAAGAAGAAGAGGAAGAAAAAAAAGAAGGCGAAGGAGGAGGAGGAGGAGTAGAAGAAGAAGAAGAAGAAGAAGAATATGACATTGAAGAAGAAGAAAAGGAAGAAGGAGATGAAGAAGAAGATGGAGAAAAAGAAGAGGAAGAAGAAAATGAAGAAGAAAAATGGAGAAGCGAAAGTAGAAGAAGAACAAGAAGAAGAATAGAAGAAGAAGAATATAAAAAGACCAAGAAGAAGATGAAGAAGAAGATGAAGAGGATGAAGACGAAGAAAAAGAAGAATGCAATGAAGAAGAAGATGAAGAAGAAGAAGAAGATTAAGAAGTAGAAGAAGAATTAGAAGGAGCAGAAGAAGGTGAAGAAGAAAAAGAAGAAGAAAAATAAGAAAAAGAAAATGATGATGAAGATGAAGAAAAAGTCCTAATAGTAGTTGTAGAAGAAGAAGAAGAGGAAAACGAAGAAGAAAAAGAGCAAGAAGATGATGATGATGAAGAAGAAGAAGAAGACAAAGAAGAAGTGGACAATGAAGAAGAAGAAGAACAACAACAACAATAACAAGAACGAGACAGAGAAGAAGAAAAAGAAGAAGAAAATGATGAAAAAGTAGAAGGAAAAGAAGGAAAAAGAAGTAGAAGAAGAAGATGATGATGATGATAAAGGAAAAGAAGAGGAAGGAGAAGAAGAAGATGAAGAAGATGAAGAAGAAGAAGGCGGAGGAGGAGGAGAAGAAGAAGAAGAAGAAGAAAAAAAAAAGATGATGATGATGATGAAGAAGAAGATGAAGAAGAAGAAAAAGAAGAAGAAGAAAATGAAGAACAGAAAGATGAAGAAGAGGAAGATGAAGAAGAGGAAGAGGAGGAAGAGGAAGAAGATGAAAAAGAAGAAAAAGAAGGAGAAAAAGATAAAGACAAAGATGAAGAACAAGACAAAGAAGAAGAGGAAGATGAAGATGAAAAAGAAGGCGAAGAAGAAGACAAAGAAGACGACGAAGAAGAAGCAGAAGAAGAAGAAGAAGATAAAGAAGAAGAACAAGAAGAGGAAGAAGGACAAGAAAATTTAGTAGAATAAGAAAAAGAAGACAAAGAAGAAGAAGAAAAAGATGAAGGAAAAGGCCAAGAAGAAGAAGAAGATGAAGATGATGAAGAAGAAGAAGAATTAGAAGAACAAGAAGAAAAACAAGTAGAAGAAGAAGAATAAGAAGACGAAGAAGGCAAAGAAGAAGAAGAAGAAGAAGAAGAAGAAGAAGAAGTTGAAGGAGAAGAAGATGAGGAAGAAGAAAAGAATAATAAGAAGAAGAGGAAGGAAACAAGGAAGAAGAAGGAGATAATGAAGAAGAAGAAGAAAAATAAAAAGTTGATTAAGAAGAAGAAGAAAAAGAAGAAGGAGATGTAGAAGAAGGTGAAAGAGTAGAAGAAGTAGAAAGAGATGTAGAAAAAAGAAGATGAAGATGAAGAAGCAGAAGAAGAAGTAAGAAGAAGAAGATGAAGAAGAAGAAGAAGAAGAAGAAAAAGATGAAGTAAAACTAGTAGTAGTAATAGATGAAGAACAAGAACAAGAAGACAATTAACAAGAAGAAGAAGAAGAAAAAGACAAAGAAGTAGTTGGATGAAAAATAAGACAAAGAAGAAGAAGAAGAAAAAGAAGAAGTTGAAGAAGAAGAAGAAGAAGCTGGAGAAGAAAAAGGAAAAGAAGAATACATGGAGAAGTAGGAGAAGAAGAAGAAAAAGTTGTAGAAGAAGAAGAAGAAGATGTTGATGATGATGATGATGAGGTAGAAGATGAAGAAGTAGAAGTAGATAAAGAAGAAGACATGTAGAAGATGAAGAAGAAGAAGTGGATGAAGAAGAAGACGAAGAAGAAATAGAAGAAGAAGAACAAGAAATAGAAGTGGAAGAAGTAGATGAAGTAGAGGATGAAGAAGTAGAAGATGAAAAAGAAATAGAAGATGTAGAAGAAGTCAAAGGAGAAGAAGATGAAGAAGAAGAAAAGAAGAAAATGAAGCAGAAGAAGATGAAGAAAACGATGAAGAAGAATAAGAAGAAGAAGATGAAGTTGATGAAGAAGAAATAGAAAATGATTAAGAAGAAGAAGAAGAAGAAGCAAAAGTAGTAGAAGATAAAGGAGAAGTTGGAGGAGAAGAAGAAGGTGAAGGAGAAGAAGAAGTAGAACAATAAAAAGAAAAAGAAGATAAAGACGAAGAAGTAGTAGTAGAAGAACAATATGAAGTTGAAGAAGAAGAAGGAGAAGAAGAAAAAGAAGAAGAAGATGAAAAGGAAGAATAAAAAGACGAAGAAGAGAAAGAAGAAGAAGAGGAAGAAATAAAAGAGGAAGAAGAACAAAAAGAAGAAAAAGAAGAACAAGAAGAAGTGGAAGAAGAGGTAAAAGAACAAAAAGAAGAAGATCATGATGAAGAAGACTAAGAAGAAGACAAAGAAGAAGAATAAGAAAAAGAAGAGGAAGAAGAAGAAGACGAAGAAGAAGAAGAAGAAGAAGAAGAAGAAGAAGATGATGATGATGAAGAAGAATAAAGAGAAGAAGAACAGGAAGAAGAGAAGAAGAAAAAGAAGAAGACGAAGAAGAAAAGGAAGAAGGTGAAGTAGTAGAAGAAGAAGATGAAATAGAAGATTAAGAAGAAGAAGAAGAAGAAGAAGAAGAAGAAGAAGTTGAAAAAGAAGAAAAAGAAGATATAGAAGAAGAAGAAGAAGAAAATGAAGAATATTTAGAAGGATAAGTATAAGAAGATGAAGTAGAAGAAAAAAAAGGAAGAGGAAGGCGAAGTAGATGAAGAATAAGAAGAAGATGAAGAAGAAAAATAAGAAGAAGAAGAAGAAGAAGAAGAACAAAATGAAGAAGAAGAAGAAAAAGATGAAGAAGTTGGAGGAAATGAAGTAGAAGAAGAACAACAACAACAACAAGGAGAAGCCTGGGAGGTGGAAGAAAAATGAAGAAGATGAAGAAGAAGATGAAGATGATGATTAGGAAGAAGAAGAAGATGAGGACTTAGAAGAAGAAGAAGAAAATAAGAAGGAGGAGAGGAAAAAGAAGGAGAAGCAGAACATGGAAAAGAAAAAGTACAAGAAGATGATGAAGTAGGAAAGAAGAAGAAGATAACGAAGGAGAAGCCGAAGAAGAGAAAATGAAGAAAGGGGAACATGAAGAAGGGGAAGAAGAAGAAGAGGAAGAGCTAGAAGAAGAAGTGGATGAAGAAGAAGAAGAAGAAATAACAAAGATGTAGAAGTAGAAGAAGAAGAAAAAGAAGTGGATGATGATGATGAGGACGATGAAGAAAACGAAGAAGATGAAGTAATAGTAGAAGAAAACGAAGAAGATGATGATGACAAAGAGTTTTTAAGAAGACAGAGAAGAAGAAGAAGAAGAAGAAAAACTAGACGAAGAACACGAACAAGAGGAAGAAGAAGATAAAGAAGTTGAAGAAGAAGAAGAAGAAGAAGGGGGTGGAGAAGAAGTAGAAGAGGTAGAAGAAGCAAAGTTGAAGAAAAGGAAGAAGAAGAGGAAAAAGACAAAGAACAAGAAGAAGAATTAGATGAAGAAGAAGTAGAAGGAAAAGATTGAAGAATAAGAAGAATAACATGAACAAGATGATGATGATGGAGAAAAAGATGTAGAAGAAGAAGAAGAAGATGAAGAAGAAGAAGAAGGCGAAGAAGAAGAAGAAGAAAAGAAGAAGAAGAAGAAGAAGAAGATGAAGAAGAAGACGAGTAACAAAAAAAGAAGAAATGGAAGAAAGAAGAAGATGAAGAACAATAAGATGAAAAATAATATAAGAGGAGGAAGAAGAAGAAGAAGATGATGAAGAAGAAGAAGAAAAAAAAAGCAGAAGAAGATGATCAAGAAGAAGAAGAAGAAGTAAAAGAAGTAGTAGTAGAAGAAGAAGACGAAGTAGAAGAAGAAGAAGAAGAAGACGAAGAAGTAGTAGTAGTAGATGAAGAAGAAGACCAAGAAGAAGAAGTAGAAGAAGAAAAGGAAGAACAGGAAGACAAAGAAGAAGAAGAAGAGGAGGAAGAAGAAGGAGAAGAAGAAGAAGAGTGAAAGAAGAAGAAAATGTAGAGGATATTGAAAAAGAAGAAGAAAAAGCAAGAAAAAGAACATGGTGAAGAAGGAGAAGAAGGAGAAGAAGAAAAAGAAGAGGGAGAAGAAGAAGGAGAAGAAGAAGACAGAGAAGAACATGAATAGAAGAAGAACGAGAAGAAGTAGAAGTGGAAGAAGAAGAAGGGAAAGAAGAAGAAGATGAAGAAGAAGAAGAAGAAGAAGAAGAAGATGATGATGTTGATGAAGAAGTTAATGGATGAAGAAGAATAAGTTTAAGAAGAGAAAAAGAAGCAGAAGAAGAAGAAGAAGAAGAAGAAGGAGAAGAAGTAGCAGTAGTAATAGAAGTAGAAGAAGAAGAGGAAGAAAACGAAGAAGAAGAAGAAGTAGTTGAAGAAGAAGAAGATGATGAAGAAGAAGAAAAAGAATAAGAAATAATAAGAAGAAGAAGACTAAGAAGAAGTAGTCGAACAAGAGGTAGAAGAACAAGAAGAATAAGAAGAAGAAGAAGAAGAAGAAGATGACGAAGAAGTAGATGATGGAAAAGAAGAAGAAGAGGAGAAGGAGCAAAAGAAGAAGAAGAATAATAATAATAATAATAATAATAAGAAGAAGAAGACGGAGAAGAAGAAGAAGAAGGAGAAGATGAGGAAAAGGAGAAGGAGAAGAAGAAGAAGAAGAAGAGGACGAAGAGGAAAAAAAACAAGAAGGAAAAGAACAAGATGAAGGCAAAGTCAAAGAAGAAGAAGAAGAAGAAGAAGAAGAAGAAGAAGAAGAAAAAGAAGAAGAAGAAAAAAAGAAGAAGATGAAGAAGACGAAAAAGAGAAAGAAGAGGAAGAAGAAGAATAAGAAGAACAAGAGGAAGGAGAAGAAGATGAAGAAAAAGAAGAATAAGAGGAAGAAGAAGAAGAAAAAGATGTAGAATATCAAGAAGAAGAAGTCGAAGAAGAAGAACAAGAAGAAGAAGGAGAAGAAGAAGAAGAAGAGTAAGAAGAAGAAGAAGAAAAGAAAGTAGTAGTAGTAGTAGAAGAAGAAGAAGATGTAGAAGAAGAAGAAGATGATGAAGACGAAGAATAAGAAGAATAAGAAGAAAAAGTAGAAGAAGGTGAAGAAGAAGAAGAAGAAGAAGATTAGGAACAAACTGAAGAAGAAGAAGAAGAAGGAAAAGAAGAAGAAGAAGAATAAGAAGAAGAAGAAGAAGTGTGAGGAAAAGAAGAAGAAGAACCTAAAAGGGAAGAAGATGCAGATGATGAAGAAGGAGAGGAACAAGAAGGAGAAGAAGAAGAAGGAGAAGAAGAAGAGGAAGAAGAAGAAGAAGAAGAAGAATAAGAAGGAGAATAAGTAGAAGAAGAAGAGAAGATGAATAAAAAGAGGTTGATGATGAAGAAGAAGAAGAGGGGGAGAAAGATGACGAAGAAGAAGAAGAGAAGAAGAACAAGAAGAACTAGAAGATCAAGAAGAAGATGTTTAAGAAGACAAAGAAGAAGAAGAAGAAGACGTAGAAGAAGAAGAAGAAGAAGTAGAAGAAGAAGAAGAAGAAAAGAATGAGGAAGAAGAAGAACAAGCAAAATTAGAAGAAGAAGAATAATAAGAAAAGGAAGAGAAGAAGAAGAACAACAATAAAAAAAACAAGAAAATGAAGAAGATGAAGAAGAAGAACAAGAAGAAGATGAAGAAGAAAAAGAAGAAAAATATTGAGAAGAGGAAGAAAATAAGAAGCAAGACAAAGAAGAGAGAGGAGAAGAAGGAAGAGAAGATGAAAAAGAAGAAGAAGAAGAAGAAGAAGACAAAGAAAATGAAGAACAGAAGAAATAGAAGAAGATGAAGAAGAGGAATAAGATGAAGAAGAAGAGGAAGAAGAAGAAGAAGAAAAAGAAAAAGAAGAAGTAGAAGAAGAAGAAGAAGAAAAAGAGGAAGAAGAAGAAGATGATGAAGAAGAAGATGAGGAAGAAGAAGATGATGATGAAGAAGTTCAAGATGAAGAAGAAGATGATGATGAAAAAGAAGAAGAAGAAGAAGAAGAAGAAGAAAAAGAAGAAGCAAAATTAGAAGATGAAGAAGAAGAAGATGAAAAAGAAGAAGATGATGATGATGAAAGAAAAGAAGAAGAAGAAGAAGAAGAAGAAGAATAAAAGAAGATGAACCCAGAGAAGACGAAGGCAAAGAAGAAGAGGAGGATGAAGAAGGATAAGAAGAACAAGATGAAGAAGAAGGAGAAGAAGAAGAAGAAGAAGAAGAAAAAGAAGAAAATGTCTAATTAAAAGATGAAGAAGAATAAGACGAAGAAGAAGAAGGAGAAGGAGAAGAAGAAGAAGAAAGAGAAGGGAAAGGAGGAGAAGAAGGAGAAGGAGAAGAAGAAGAAGAAGACAAAGAAGAAGTAGAAGAAAAAGTAAAAGATGAATATAAGGAAGAAGAGGAAAAAGAATAAGAATAATATGATGAAGGAGAAGATGAAAAATTAGTTAAAGTATCAAAAGTAGAAAAAGAATAAGATGACGAAGTGGAAGATGAAGAAGAAATAGATGAAGAAGTAAAAAATGAAGAAGAGTAAGAAAAAGAATAAGAAGAAGAAGGAGAAGAAGAAGATGATGATGATGCAGTCGAATAAAAAGTGTATGAAGAGGAAGATGAAGAACGAGAGGAAGAAGAAGAAGAATAATAATAATAATAATAATAATAATAATAATAATAATAAGGAGAAGTTGAAGAAGAAAAAGAAGAAGTGGAAGAAGAAGAGGAAGAAGAAGAAGAGAAAGAAGAAGAAGATGAAGAAGAAGAAGAGGAAGAAGAAGAAGAAGAAGAAGAAGAAGAAGAAGAATAAGAAGAAGAAAAAGAAAAGAAGGAGAAAAGGAACAAGAAGAAGATGAAGAAGTTGAAGAAGATGAAAAAGTAAAAGAATAAGAAGAAGAAAAAGGCAAGGAAGAAGAAGAAGAAGAAGAAGAAGATGGAGAAGAAGATGAACAAGAAGAAGAAGAAGAAAACAAAGAGAAAAAGAACAAGAAGAAGATGAAGAAGAAGTTGAAGAAGATGAAGAAGTAAAAGAATAAGAAGAAGAAGAAAAAGGTAAGGAAGAAGAAGAAGAAGAACATGGAGAAGAAGATGAAAAAGAAGAAGAAGAAGAAGAAAAGGAAGAAGAAGACGAAGAAGAAGAAGAAGAATAGGAAGAAAGAGAAGGTGTTGAAGTGGAGGAAGAAGATGATGATGAAAAAGAAGAAGAATAAGAAGAAGAAAAGTTAAAAGATGAAGAAGAAAAAGATGAAAAAGAAGAAGATGATGAAGAAGAAGAAGATGATGATGATGAAAGAAGAAGAAGAAGAAAAATAACAAGAACATGAACAAGAAGTAGACGAAGGCGAGGAAGATGACGATGAAGAGGAGGAGGATGAAGAAAAAGAAGAGGAAGTGGAAGTAGAAGAAGAAAAAGAACACGAAGAAGAAGAAGAAGAAGAAGAAAAAGAAGGAGAAGAAGACGAAGAAGATCAAGAAGACAAAGATGAAGAAAAAGAAGAGGAAGATGAAATAGAAGTAGTAGAAGAAGAAGAAGATGATGATGAAGATGACCAAGAAGAAAAAGAAGAAGAATAAGAAGAAGAATTAGATAGAGAAGAACGAGAAGAAGAAGCAGGCAAAGAAGAAGAAGACGGAGGATGAGTAGGACGAGTAAGAAAGGAAGAAGAAGAACAAGCAGAAGACGAAGAAGAAGAAGAATAAGAAAGGAGAAGAAAAAGAAGCACAAGAGGAAAAGAAGGCAAAGAAGAAGAAGAAGAACAAAAGAAAGAAGAAAAAGAAGAACAAGAAGAAGTGTAAGAAGAGGAAGAAAAAGAAAAAGAATAAAAAGAAGAAGAAGAAGAAGAAGAAGAAGAAGAAGAAGAAGAGGACGAAGAAGCGGATGAAGAAGAACAAGAACAAGAAAAAGAAGAGGAAGAAGAAGAAGAAGAATAAGTAAAAGAAGAAGAAGAAGAGGAAGGAGGAGAAGAAGAAGGAGAAGAAGAAGACATAAAAGAAGAAGAATAAGAAGAAGACAAAGAAGAAGCAATTGAAGAAGAAGAAGAAGAAGAGAAAGAGGAAGAAGAAGAGCATGAAGAAGAAGAAGAAGAAGAAGAATAAGAAGAGGAAGAGAAGTAGAAGAAGAACAATAACAAAAGGAAGAAGATAATGAAGAAGACGAAGTAGAAGAAGAATAAGAATAAAAAAAAGAAGAAGATGAAGAAGAAGAGAAAAAGAAAAATATTAAGAAGAGACAGAAGATAAGAAGGCAGACGAAGAAGAAGAACAAGAAGGAGAAGATAAAAAAGAAACAGAAGAAAAAGAAGACAAAGAAAATGAAGAATAGACGAAATAAAAGAAGACAACGAAGAGGAATAAGATGAAGAAGAAGAGGAAGAAGAAGAAGAAGAAGAAGAAGAAGAAAAAGAGGAAGAAGAAGAAGAAGAAGAAGAAGAAGAAGAAGAAAAAGAAGAAGAAGAATAAGAAGAAGAAGAAGAAGAAGACAATGATGATGATGATGATCATGATGAAGAAGAAGAACAAGAAAAAGTAAAAAAAGAAGAAGAAGATGGAGGAGGAGAAGAAGAAGAAGGAGGATAGGAGAAGAAGAAAAAGAAGTAGAAGGAGAAGAAGAAGAAGAAGGATAAGGAGAAAAGGAAGAAGAAGAAGAAGAAGAAGAAGAAGACCAACAACAACAACATGCAGAAGAAGAAGAAGAAGAAGAGGAAGAAGAAGAATAGGAACAATAAGAAGATGAACATGAAGAAGAAGAAGAGGAAGACAAGAAGAAGAAGAAG
>JAIUJO010002702.1:72500-90000 GCA_023846275.1 Vanilla planifolia
AAGAAGAAGATGATGAAGAAGAAGTAAGAGAAGAAGAAGAAGAAGAAGAAGAAGAAAAAGAAGAAGGAGAAGGAGAGGGAGAAGGAGAAGAGGAAGAATAAGAAGAAGGAGAAGAAGAAGAAAAAAGATGGAAAGAAGAAGAAGTAGAAGAAGGAGAAGAAGAAGAGGAACAAGAAGGAGAAGTAGAAGAAGAAGATAAAGAAGAACAAGAAGAAGAAGAAGTAAAAGAAGAAGTGAAAGAAGAAGATGATGAAGAAGAAGAAGAACGAAATGGAGAAGAAGAAAAAGAAGAAGATCTTGAAGAAGAAGAAGAAGAAGAAGAAGATAAAGACGAAAAAAAGAGGACAAAGTAGAAGAAGAAGAAGAAGAAGAAGATGATGATGATGATGAAGAAGAAGAAGAAGAATAAGAATAAGATGAAGAAGAAGAAGAAGAACATGATGAAGAAGAAGAAGAAGATAAAGAAGAAGAATAAGAAGAAGGAAAGGAAGTAAAGAAGAAGAAGATGAAAAATAAAAAAAAGTGAATGAAGATGGTGAAGAAGGAAAACATCGAGAAGAAGAAGAAGAAGAAGAAGAAGAACAACAACAAGATGCCAAAGAAGAAGAAGAATGAAAAGATTAAATAGAGGAAGAAGAAGAAGTGGAAGAAGAAGAAGGCAAAGAAGAAGAAGAATATGAAGAAGAAGAAGAACAAGAAGAAGAAGGCTATGGAAAAGAAGAAGAGACTAAGAAGACGAATACGAAGAAGAGGAATAAGAAGAACAGGAAAAAGATGAAAGAGAGGAAAAAGAAGACGAAGAAGATGAATATGAAGGAGAAGAAAAAGGAGGAGAAGTAGAAGAAGAAGAAGAACAAGAAGATGAATAAGAAGAAGGGAAAGGAGAAGGAGAACAAGAAAGAGGAGAAGATGAAGAAGTGCAAGAAGAAGAAGAAGAAAAAGAAGAATAAGACTATGAACAAGAAGAAGAAGAGGAGGAAGAAGAAGATGAAGAGGAAGAAGATGAAGAAGAATAGGAAGAAGCAGGAGGAGTACGAGGAGGAGAAGAAGAAGAAGAAGGAGAAGAAGAAGAAGTCGACATTCAAGAAGAAGAAAAGGAAGAAGCAGAGGAAGAAGATGCAGAAGAAGATGAAGAAGAAGAAGAGGAAGAAGAAGATGAAGAAAAATCGAAGAAGGAGAAGGAGAAGAAGAAGAAGAAGGAGAATTAGAAGAAGAAGAAGAAGAAGTCGAAAAAGAAGAAGAAGAAGAAGAAGAAGAAGAATGCGATGAGGAACAAGAAGTTGACGAAGAAGAAGGAGAAGAAAAAGATTAAGAAGTAGATGAAGAGGTAAAAGAAGAAGAAGAAGAATTTGAAGGAGAAGAAGAAGTACATGATGAGGTAAAAGAAGAAGAAGAAGAAGAATTTGAAGGAGAAGAAGGGGAAGAAGTAGAAGAAGAAGAAAAAGAAGATGAAGATGGAGAATTAGTAGTAGTAGAAGAAGAAGAAGAAGATGATGAAAAAGTTGTAGTAGTAGTAGTTGAAGAAGATGAAGAAGAAGACGAAGAAGAGGAAGAAGAACAAGAAGATGAAGAAGAAGAAGAAGAGGAGGAAGAAGAAGAAGACAAAGAAGAAGAAGAAGAAGAAGAAGAAGAAGAAGAAGAAGAGGAAGAAGAACAAGAAGAACAAGAATAAGAACAAGAAGGAAGAGGAGAAGAAGAAGAAGAAGAAAAAGAAAAGAAGAAGAAGAAGAAGAAGAAGGTGATGATGATGAAGGAGAAGAAGATGATGAAGGAGATGAAGTTGAAGAAGAAGAAGGATAAGAAGAAGAAAAAGAAGAAGAAGAAGTGGAACAAGAAGATGAAGAAGAGGACTAAGAAGAAGAAGAACAAGAAGAAGAGAAAGAAAAAAGGCAAAAATGAAGAACAGAAAGACGAAGAAGCAGAAGAGCAAGAGGAGGAAGAAGAAGAAAAGATGAAATAGAAGATGAATAAGAAGATGAAGTAGAAGAAGAAGAAGAAGAAGTAAAAGAAGAAGAAGAAGAAGAAGAAGAAGAAGAAGAATAAGAAGAAGAAAAAGAAGATAAGGAAGAAAAAGAAGATGATGATGTTGATGATGATGAAGAAGAAGAAGAATAGGAATTCGAAGAAAAAGAAGAAGAAGAAGAAGAAGAAGAAGAAGGGGAGGAAGAACAAGAAATATAAGATGATGAAAAAGAAGAAGAAGAAGAAAAAGAAGAAGAAGAAGATGAAGGTGATGAAGAAGAAGAAGAATAAGTAGAAGAGTAAGATGAAGAAGAAGAAGACGAAGAAGAAGAAGAAGAACAAGATGAAGAAGAAGAAGAAAAAGAAGACGAAGTAGAAGGTGATGAAGAGGAAGAAGAGGAAGAAGAAGAAGAAGTAGATGAAGAAGAGGAAGAAGAAAGAAGGGGAAGAAGAAGACATGAAGAAGAAGTGGAGAAAGAAGAGGAAGAAGATGAAGAGGACGAAGATGAAGAAGAAGACGAAGAGAAAGAAGAAGAAGAAAAAGAAAAAGAAGAAGTAGAAGAAGAAGAAAAAGAAGAAGAAGAAGAAGAAGAAGGAGAAGAGGAAGAAGAAGAGATGAAGAAAAAGAAGAGAAAGAATAGGAAGAAGATGTAGGAGACGAATAAGAAGAAGACAAAGAAGAAAAAGAAGAAGAAGAAGAAGAAGAATAAGAGAAAGAAGAAGAAGAAAAAGAAGTTGAAGAAGAAGATGAAGGAGAACAGTAAGAAGAATAAGTAGAAGAAGAAGTAGAAGAAGGAGAAGAAGAAGAAAAAGAAGGAGTAGGAGTAGAAGAAGAAGAATAAGAATAATAAGAAGAAGAAGATAGAAGAAGAAGAAGAAGAAGAAGAAGAAGAAGAAGAAGGCAAACAAGAAGGAGAACAAGATGAAAAAGAAAAAGAGGATAAAGTAGAAGAAGATGACGAAGCAGAAGAAGAAGAAGAAGAAGAAGAAGAAATAGAAGAAGAAGAAGAAGAAGAAGAAATAGAAGAAGAAGAAGAAGAAGAAGAAGAAGAAGAAAAAGAAGAAGAAGAAAAAGAAGGGGAGGTAGGAGAAGAAGAAGAAGAAGAAGAGAAAGAAGAAGAAGATAAAGAAGAAGAAGAAAAAGAATAATAAGAAGAAGAAAAAAAACAAGAAGAAGAAGAAGAAGGCCTCGAAGAAGAAGAAGAAGATGAAGAGCACAAAGAAGAAAAAAATGAAATTGTTGATCAAGAAGAAGAAGAAGAAGTAGAAGACAAAGAAGAAGAAGAAGAAGAAGTCGATGAAGAAGAGGAAAAGAAGAAGAAGATGAAGATGAAGATGAAGAACAAGAAGTAGAAGAAAAAGAAGAAGAAGAAGTAGAAGAAGGAGGAGGTCAAGAAGAAGAAGAAGAAGAAGAACAAGAAGCAGGAGGAGATGAAAAAGAGTAAGAAGAAGAAGAAGTAAAAGAAGAAGGAAAAGAAGATTAGGGGGAAGAAGAAGAGGAAGAAGAAGAAGATGAACATGAAGAAAAATAAGGAGGAGAAGAAGAAGAAGAAGAAGAAGAAGAAGAAGAGGCAGAGGAAGAAGACGAAGAAGAAGTAGTAGTAGTAGAAGAAGAAGAAGAAGAACAGGAAGATGAAGAAGAGGGAGAAGGGGAAGAAGAATATGAAGAAGAATATGAAGAAGAAGAGGAGGAAGAAGAAGATTAAGATCAATAAAAAGAGGATGAGAAGGAAGAAGAAGAAGATTAAGAATAAGGAGGAAGAGAAGAAGATAAAGAAGAAGAATAAGTTGATGAAGTAGAATAAGTGGAAGAAGGAGAAGAAGATGTAGAAGAAGCTGGAGAAGAAGAAGAAGAAGAACAAATAGATAAAGGGCAAGAACAAGATGAAAACAATGAAGAAGAAGAAGAAGAAGACAAAGAAGAAGAACAAGAAGTAGAAGAAAATGAAGAAGAAGAAGAAGAAGAAAAAGATGAAGAATTGGAAGAAAAAGAAAGGAATGGGAAGAAGAAGAAGAAGTAGAAGTAGAAAAACAAGAAGAAGAAGAAGAAAAATAAGAAGAGAAAAAGAAGAGGAAAGCAAAGAAGAGGAATATTAAGAAGGGGAAGAAGAAAAAGAAGACGAAGAAGAACAAGAATAAGAAGAAGAAGAAGAAAAAGAAGATGATGAAGAAGAAGAAGAAGAACAAGATGAAGAGCAAGAAAAAGAAGATGAGAAAGAAGAAGAAGAGGAAGAGGAAGTAGAAGAAGAAAAAAAAGTAAAAGAATAAGAAAAAGAAGAAGAAGAAGAAAAAGAAGAAGAAGAAGAGGAAGATGACGAAGACAAAGAAGAAGATGAAGAAGGAGAAGAAAAAGAAGAAAAAGAAGAAAAAGATGAAGAATAAGAAGAAGAAAAAGAAGAGGAAAAAGAAAAAGAGTAAGAGGAAGATGAAAATGAAGAAGAAGAAGAAGAAGAGGAAAAAGAAGAAGAAGAAGAAGAAGAAGAAGGGGACAAAGAAGAGAAAGAAGAAGAAGAAGAAGAAGAATTAGAAGGAGAAGATGAAGATGAAGATGAAGATGAAGGAGAAGAAGAAGAAGAAAAAGATGGAGAAGGAGGAGGAGGAGGAGAAGAAGATGATGAGGAAGAAGAAGTGGAAGAAGAAGAAGAAGAAGAAGAAGAAGAAGAGAAGAAGTAAAAGAATTCTAAGAAAAAGAAGAAACAGAAGACTAAGAAGAAGAAAGGGATGATGAAGTGCAAGACGAAGAAGAAGAATAAGAAGAAGAATAAGAGGAGGAAAAAGAAGATGGAGAACGAGAAGACGATGAGAAGAAGGAGAAAAAGAATAAGAAAAAACAAGAAGAGGAATTATATAAGAGCAAGAATAAGAAAAGAAGAAGAAGAAGGCGAAGAAGAAGAAGAAGACAAAGTTGAAAAACAAGAAGATAAAGAACAAGTAGAACAACAACAAGAAGAAGAAGAATAAAAAGAAAAGAAGAAGAAGAAGTAGATGATGAAGAAGAAGAAGAAGAAGAAGAAAAAGAAGGAGAAGAAGAAGAAGAAGCAGAAGATGAAGAAGTAGTAAAAGAAGAAGAAGTAGTAGAAGGAAAAGAAGAAGATTAAAAAGAATAAAAATAAGAAGAAGAGGAAGAAGAAGAAGAAGAAGTAGCAATAATAGTAGTAGTAGTAGAAGTAGAAGTAGAAGAAGAAGAAGAAGAAGAACGTGATGATGATGATGAAGATGAAGAAGAAGACATAGAAAAAAAGAAGAAAAAGAAGAAATAGTAGTAGAAGAAGAAGATGAAGAAGAAGAAGAAGAAGAAGACGACGAAGAAGAAGTAGAATAAGGAGAAGAAGAAGAAGAAAAAGAAGAAGGAGATGGAGTAGGAGGAGAAGAAGAAGGAAAAGAAGAAGAGGAAGTAGAAGAAAAAGGTGAAGAGGAAGAAGAAAAAGAAGAAGGAGAAGGAAGAGGAGGAGAAGATGAAGGAAAAGAAGAAGAAGAAGAAGAAGAAAAAGGTGAAGAGGAAGAAGGAGAAGAAGAAGAAGAAGATGAAGAAGATGATGATGATGAAGAAAAAAGGAGAACTTGAAGAAGAAGAAGAAGAAAAGAAGAGAAAGTGGAAGAAGAAGAAGAAGAACAACAACAAGAAGAGGAAGAAAAAGAAGAAGAGGTAGAAGAGGAGGAAGAAGAGAATTATTTGTAGAAGAAGAAGCCGACAAAGAAAGAGAAGAAAAAGAAGAAGATGAAGGAGAAGAATAAGAAGAAGAATTAGTCGAAGAAGTCGAAGAAGAAGTAGAAGAAGAAGTCAAAGAAAAATAAGAAGAAGGAGAAGAAGAAGAAGAAGAACAAGGAGTAGGAGAAGAAGAAGAAGAAGAAGAAGAAGAAGAAGAAGAAGAATAAAAAGAAGAAGAAGATGGAAAGAAGAAGAAGAAGAAGATGAAGAAGAAGAAGAAAAGGAGGAGGAAGAAAAAGATGGAGAAGTAGATGGACAATGAGAAGAAGAAGAAGAAGAAGAAGAAGAAGAGGAAGGAGAAGAAAAAGAAGAAGAAGAAGAAGAAAGAGAACAAGAAGGAGAAGAAGAACCAGAAGAAGAAGAAGATGAAGAAGAAGAAGAAGAAGAAGAACTACAAGAAGAACAAGTAGTAGTTGTAGAAGAAGAAGGAAAAAAAGTGGAAGAAGAAGAAGAAGATGACCAAGAAGATGAAGAAGAGGAAGAGGAATTTGTTGAAGGAGAAGAAGAAGAAGAAGAAGAAGATGAAGAAGAACTAGTAGCGAAGAAGAAGAGGAAGAAGAATAAATAGAAAAAGAAGAAAAAAAAATTGGAAGAAGAAGAAGATGAAGAGGAGGAAGAAGAATTTGTTGAAGGAGAAGAAGAAGAAGA
This sequence comes from Vanilla planifolia, assembly GCA_023846275.1. Lineage (NCBI taxonomy): Eukaryota > Viridiplantae > Streptophyta > Magnoliopsida > Asparagales > Orchidaceae > Vanilla > Vanilla planifolia. Next base: position 78,820 of record JAIUJO010002702.1, read on the forward strand.
AGATGAAGAAGAAGAAGACGAAGAAGAAGAACAAGTAGTAGAAGAAGAAGAATAAGAATAAGTAGAAGAAGAAGAAGAAGTAGTAGTAGAAGAAGAAGTAGAAGAAGAAGGAAAGGAAGGAGAAGGAGAAGGAGAAGGAGAAGGAGAAGAAGAAGAAGAAGAAGAAGAAGAAGAGTAGGAAGAAGTAAAAGATGAAGAAGACAAAGAAGAAGAAGTAGAAGAAGAAGAAGGAGAAGAAGAAGAAGAAAATAATTAGGAGTAGAAGAAGATGTAAAAGAAGACAAAGAAGAAGAAGAAGAAGAATAGGAGGAGGAAGAAGAAGAAGAATAGGAAGAAGAACACAAACAAGAAAAAGAAGAAGAAGAAGAAGACGAAGGAAAATAAGAAGAAAAAGATGAAGAAATTGAAGAAAAAGAAGTGGAACAACAAGAAGAGTAAGAAAAAGAGAAAGGAGAAGAAGAAGAAGAAGAAGTACAAATAGAAGAAGAAGAAGAAGATGAAGAAGAAGTGATGAAGAAAAAGAAGGTGAAGTAATGGAATACAAAGATAAGGAAGAAGAAGAAGAAGAAGAAAAAGAAGATGGAGAAGAAGAAGAAGAAGAAGGCAAAGAAGTGGAAGAAGAAAGTGAAGGAGTATAAAAAGAGGAATAAGAAGAAGAAGAAGAAGAAGAAGAAGAAGAAGAAAAAGAAGCAGAAGAGGATGAGGAGGAAGAAGAAGTACAATAAGAAGAAGAAGAAAAAGAATAATAATAATAATAATAATAATAATAATAATAATAATAAGGAGAAGAAGAAAAAAAGATGAAGAAGGTATTGATGATTAATGAGAAGAAGAACAAGAGGAAGAAGAAGAAGAAGAAGAAGTAGAAGAAGATGAAGATGAAGAAGAAGAAGAGGAAGAATAAGAAGAATAAAATGAAGAAGATGAAGTAAAAGAAGAGGAAGAAAAAATGATGCAGAAGAAGAAGAAAAAGTAGAAGCAGAAATAGAAGAAGAAGAAGAAGATGATGAAGAAAAAGAAGAAGAGACGAAGAAGAAGAAGAAGAGTAAGAAGAGCAAGAAGAGGAATAAGAAGAAGTGGAAGAGAAATAAGTTGAAGAAGAAGCAGAAGAAGAAGAAAAATAAGAAGATAAAGAGGAGGGGGAAGAAGAAGAAGAAGAAGAAGAAGAAGACAAAGAACATTAAGATGAAGGGGAAGAAGAACAAGAAGAAAAGTAAAAGAGGAAGAAGCAAAACAAGAAGAAGAAGAAATAAAAGAAGAAGAAGAGAATAAAGAAGAAGAAGAAGAAGAAAAAGAAGAAAACAAGATGGAGAAGGAGAAGATGGAGAAGAAGAAGAAGAAGAGAAAAGAAATACGAAGAAGAAGAAGAAGAATAAAGTAAGACTATGCAGAAGAAGAAAAAGAAGTCTAAGAAAAAGACGAAGTAGAAGAAGGAGCAGGAGAAGAAAGAGATGAACGAGAAGGAGGAGAAGAAGAAGGAGAAGGAGGAGAAGAGGAAGAAGAAGAAGAAGAAGAAGAAAAAGAGGACGAGAAGAAGTAGAAGACGAAGAAGATGATGAAGAAGAAGAAGAAGAAGAAGAAGAAAAAGAAGTAGAAGAAGTAGAAGAGGAGGAAGTTGAAGACGTAAAATAAGGCGAACAAGAAGAAGAAGAAGAAGAAGAAGAAGAAGAAGAGTAGGAAGAAGTAGAAGTAGAAGAAGAAGAAAAAGAAGAAGAAGAAGAACAAGAAGAAGAAGAAGACAATAAAGAAGTGGAAGAATAAGAAGAAGATAAAGAAGAAGAAGCAAGAGTAGGAGAAGAAGAAGGAAAAGAAGTAGAAGAAGAAGAAAAAGGTGAAGAGGAATAAGAAAAAGAACAAGGAGAAGGAGGAGGAGGAGAAGTTGGAGGAAAAGAAGAAGAAGGAGAAGAAAAAGGTGAAGAGGAGGAAGGAGAAGAAGAAGAAGATGAAGAGGAAGAAGAAGATGATGATGATGAAGAAAAAAAGGAGAACTCGAGCAAGAAGAAGAAGAAGAGGAAGAGGAAGAAGAAGAACAACAAGAAGAAGAAGAAGAGGAAGAAAAAGAAGAAGAGGAAGAAGAGGAGGAAGAAGGAGAAGTATTAGTAGTAGAAGAAGAAGAAGAAGAAGAAGCCGACGAAGAAAAAGAAGAAAAAGAAGAAGCAGAAGAAGAAGAATAAGAAGAAGAAGTAGTCGAAGAAGTCGAAGAAGAAGTAGAAGAAGTTGAAGAAAAGGAAGAAGAAGAAGAAGACAAAGAAGGAGAAGAAGAAGGAGAAGGAGAAGGAGGTGGAGGAGAAGAATAGAAGAAGAAGAAGAAGAAAAAGAAGAAGATGATGGAAGTAGAAGAAGAAGAAGAAGAAGAAGAAAAAAGGAGGAAGAAAAGATGGAGAAGTAGATGGACAAGGAGAAGAAGAAGAAGAAGAAGAAGAAGAAGAAGAAGAAGGAGAAGAAAAGGTAGAAGAAGAAGAAGAAGAAGAAGAAGAAGAAGAAGAAGAAAGAAGAAGAAGAAAGAGAACAAAAAGGAGAAGGAGAAGAAGAAGAAGAAGATGAAGAAGAATAAGAAGAAGAAGATGAAGAAGAATAAGAAGAAGAAGAAGAAGAACTACAAGAAGAAGTAGTAGTAGTAGAAGAAGAAGAAAAAAAAGTGGAAGAAGAAGAAGAAGATGACCAAGAAGATGAAGAGGAGGAAGAAGAATTTGTTGAAGGAGAAGAAGAAGAAGAAGAAGAAGAAGAAGACAAAGAAGAAGAACCAATAGCAGAAGAAGAAGAAGAAGAAAAAAAAGTGGAAGAAGAAGAAGATGACCAAGAAGATGAAGAAGAGGAAGAAGAATCTGTTGAGGGAGAAGAAGAAGAAGAAGATGAAGAAGAAGAACAAGTAGCAGAAGAAGAAGAATAAGAATAAGTAGTAGAAGAAGAAGTAGTAGTAGAAGAAGAAGTAGAAGAAGAAGGAGAAGAAGGAGAAGGAGAAGGTGAAGGAGAATAAGAAGAAGAAGAAGAAGAAGAAGAGGATGAAGAAGAAGTAAAAGATGAGAAGATAGAAGAAGAAGAAAATAAGTAGGAGTAGAATAAGAGGAAGAAAAAGAAGTAAAAGAAGGCAAAGAAGAAGAAGAAGAAGAAGAAGAAGAAGAAGAGGAAGAAGAAGAAGAATAGGAAGAAGAAGACAAACAACAAGAAGAAGAATAAGAAGAAGACTTAGAAAAAGAAGAAGAAAAAGATGAAGAAATTGATGAAAAAGAAGTGGAACAACAAGAAGAGTAAGAAGAAGAGAAAGAAGAAGAAGAAAAAGAAGTACAAATAGAAGAAGAAGAAGAAGAAAAAGAAGTATAAATAGAAGAAGAAGAAGAAGAAGATAAAGAACAAGTGACGAAGAAAAAGAAGGTGAGGGAAAGGAATACGAAGATTAGGAAGAAGAAGAAGATGAAAAAGAAGATGAAAAAGTAGAAGCAGAAATAGAAGAAGAAGAAGATGATGATGAAGAAAAAGAAGAAGAGACGAAGAAGAAGAAGAAGAGTAAGAAGAGCAAGAATAGGAATAAGAAGTGGAAGAGAGAAGCTGAAGAAGAAGAAGACAAAGAGGAGGGGGAAGAAGAAGAAGAAGAAGATGAGGAAGAAGAAGAAGAAGAAGAAGAGGAAGAAGAAGAATAAGAAGAAGAAGAAGAAGGCAAAGAAGAAGAAGACAAAGAACATGAAGATGATGGGGAAGAAGAACAAGAAGAAAAAGTAAAAGAGGAAGAAGTGGAAGAAGAAGAAGAAGTAGCAGAAAAAGAAGAAAAAAAGATGGCGAAGGATAAGAAGAAGAGGAAGAAGAAGAAGAGAAAAGAAATACGAAGAAGAAGAAGAAGAAGTAAAAGAAGACTAAGCAGAAGAAGAAAAAGAAGTCTAAGAAAAAGTCGAAGTAGAAGGAGTAGGAGCAAGAGAAGAAAGAGATGAACAAGAAGGAGAAGATGAAGAAGGAGAAGGAGAAGAAGAGGAAGAAGAAGAAGAAGAAGAGGAAGAAGAAAAAGAGGACGAGGAGAAGTAGAAGACAAAGATGAAGAAGAAGAAGAAGAAGAAGAAGAAGAAGAAGAAAAAGAAGTAGAAGAAGTAGAAGAAGAGGAGGATGAAGACGTAAAATAAGATGAAGAAGAAGAAGAAGAAGAGTAAGAAGAAGTAGAAGAAGAAGAAGAAGAAGAAGAACAAGAACAAGAACAAGAACAAGAAGAAGAACGAGAAGAAGAAGAAGACGATGAAGAAGTCGAAGAATAATAATAATAATAATAATAAGAAGAAGTAGAAGAAGGAGAAGGAGTAGGAGAAGAAGAAGGAAAAGAAGAAGAAGAAGAAGAAGAAAAAGGTGAAGAGGAAGAAGAAAAAGAAGAAACAGAAGGAGGAGGAGGAGAAGATGAAGGTAAAGAAGAAGAAGAAGAAGAAGAAAAAGGTGAAGAGGATGGAGGAGAAGAAGAAGACGAAGAGGAAGAAGAAGATGATGATGATGAAGAAAAAAAGGAGAACTCGAACAAGAAGAAGAAGAAGAAGAGGAAGAGGAAGAAGAAGAACAACAACAACAAGAAGAAGAGGAAGAAAAGAAGAAGAAGAGGAAGAGAGGAGGAAGATGGAGAAGTATTAGTAGTAGAAGAATAAGAAGAAGAAGAAGCCGACGAAGAAAAAGAAGAAGTAGAAGGAGAAGAATAAGAAGAAGAAGTAGTCGAAGAAGACGAAGAAGAAGTAGAAGAAGAAGTTGAAGAAAAAGAAGAAGAAGAAGAAGATGAAGAAGGAGAAGAAGAAGAAGAAGGAGAAGGAGGTGGAGGAGAAGAAGAGAAGAAGAAGAAGAAGAAAAAGAAGAAGAAGATGGAAAGAAGAAGAAGAAGAAAAAAAGGAGGAGGAAGAAAAGATGGAGAAGTAGATGGACAAGGAGAAGAAGAAGAAGAAGAAGGAGAAGAAAAAGCAAAAGAAGAAGAAGAAGAAGAAGAAGAAGAAGAAGAAGAAGAAGGAGAAAGAAGAAGAAGAAAGAGAACAAAAAGGAGAAGAACCAGAAGAAGACGAAGAAGTTGAAGATGATGAAGAAGAAGAAGAAGAAGAAGAACTATAAGAAGAAGAAGCAGTAGTAGTAGTAGAAGAAGAAGATGATGACCAAGAAGATGAAGAAGAGGAAGAAGAATTTGTTGAAGGAGAAGAAGAAGAAGAAGAAGAAGACGAAGAAGAACAACTAGTAGCAGAAGAAGAAGAAGAATAATAAGTAGAAGAAGAAGAAGAAAAAAAGTGGAAGAAGAAGAAGATGACTAAGAAGATGAAGAAGAGGAAGAAGAATTTGTTGAAGGAGGAGAAGAAGAAGAAGAAGATGACGAAGAAGAAGAACAAGTAGCAGAAGAAGAATAATAAAAATAAGTAGAAGAAGAAGAAGAAGTAGTAGTAGTAATAGAAGAAGAAGTAGATGAAGGAGAAGAAGGAGAAGGAGAAGGAGATGGAGAAGAAGAAGAAGAAGAAGAGGATGAAGAAGAAGTAAAAGATGAAGAAGACAAAGAAGAAGAAAAAGAAGAAGAAGAAGAAGAAAATAAGTAGGAGTAGAATAAGAGGAAGAAGAAGTTGTAAAAGAAGGCAAAGAAGAAGAAGAAGAAGAAGAAGAATAGGAGGAAGAAGAAGAAGAAGAAGAGGAAAAAGAAGAAGAATAGGAAGAAGAAGAAAAACAAGAAGAAAAAGAAGAAGAAGACAAAGAAAAAGAAGAAGAGAAAGATGAAGAAATTGAAGAAAAAGAAGTGGAACAACAAGAAGAGTAAGAAGAAGAGAAAGAAGAAGAAGAAGAAAACGAAGTACAAATAGAAGAAGAAGAAGATGATGATGAAGAAGAAGTGACGAAGAAAAAAAGGTGAAGGAAAGGAATACGAAGATAAGGAAGAAGAAGAAGAAAAAGAAAAAGAAAATGAAAAAGGAGAAGAAGAATAAAAAGGAGAAGAAGAAGTAGACACATATGAAGAAGAAGAAGAAGAAGGCAAAGAAATGGAAGAAGAAAATGAAGGAGTATTCAAAAGATGAATAAAAAGAAGAAGAAGGAGAAGAAGAAAAAGAAGCAGAAGAGGCGGAGGAAGAAGAAGAAGTAGAATAAGAATAATAATAATAATATTAATAATAATAATAATAATAATAATAACAATAATAATAATAAGGAGAAGAAGAAGAAAAAAAATGAAGAAGGTAATGATGATTAATAAGAATAAGAAGAGGAAGAAGATGATGAAGATGAAGAAGAAGAAGAATAAAACGAAGAAGACGAAGTAAAAGAAGAGGAAGAAAAAAAGATGAAGAAGAAGAAGAAAAAGTAGAAGCAGAAATAGAAGAAGAAGAAGATGATGAAGAAAAAGAAGAAAAGACAAAGAAGAAGAAGAGTAAGAAGAGCAAGAAGAGGAATAAAAAGAAGTGAAAGAGAAAGAAGGAGAAGAAGAAGAAGAATAAGAAGACAAAGAGGAGGGGAAGAAGAAGAGGAAGAAGAAGAAGATGATGATGAAGAAGGCAAAGAAGAAGAAGACAAAGAAAATGAAGATCAAGGGGAAGAAGGACAAGAAGAAAAAGTAAAAGAGGAAGAAGCAGAAGAAGAAGAAGAAGAAGAAAAAGAAGAAAACAAGATGGAAAAGGAGAAGAAGGAGAAGAAGAAGAAGAAGAGAAAAGAAATACGAAGAAGAAGAAGAAGAGGAAGAAGTAAAAGAAGACTAAGCAGAAGAAGAAAAAGAAGTCTAACAAAAAGACAAAGTAGAAGAAGGAGGAGCAGGAGAAGAAAGAGATGAACAAGAAGATGGAGAAGAATGAGATGGAGAAGGAGAAGAACAGGAAGAAGAAGAAGAAGAAGAAGAAGAAGAAGAAGAAAAAGAGGACGAGAAGAGGTAGAAGACGAAGAAGACAAAGAAGAAGAAGAAGAAGAACAAGAACAAGAAGAAAAAGAAGTAGAAGAAGTAGAAGAAGAGGAAGATGAAGAAGTAAAAGAAGGCGAAGAAGAAGAAGAAGAAGAAGAAGAGTAGGAAGAAGTAGAAGAAGAAGAAGAAGAAAAAGAAGACGATGAAGAAGTGGAAGAATAACAATAAGAAGAAGAAGAGAGAGAAGAAGAACAAAAAGAAGAAGAGAAATAAGCAAAAAACGAAGAAGAAGGAGAAGAAGAACACGACGAAGAAGCTGAAGAAAGGGAAGAAGAAGAAGAAGAAGATGAAGAAGAAGAAGAAGAAGAAGGCAAAGAAGAAGAAGAAGAAGAAGAAGAAGAAGAAGAAGAAGAAGAAGAAGAAGAATAAAAAGAAAAGGAGAAGAAGAAGAATAAGTAGATGAAGAAGAAGAAGAAGAAGAAGAAGAGGATGTTGATGAAGGAGAAGAGGAAGAAGGAGAAGAAGAAGAAAAGAAGAAGAAGAAGAAGTAGTAGTTTAAGAAGAAGAAGAACAAGAAAAAGTGCAAAATGTTGAAGAAGAGAAGAAGAAGGACAAGAAGAGGAAGAAGAAGAGGAAGGAAAAGAAGAAGAAGAAGAAGAAGAAGAATCAGAAGAAGAACTAGGAGGAGAAGGAAAAGAAGAAGAAGAAGAAGACGTAGAAGAAAAAGAAGAAGAAGATGAAAAATAAGAAGAATAACAACAAGAAGAAGATGAAGAAGTGGATGAAGTAAACAAAGATGAAGAAGATGTAGATGAAGAGGAGGAAGTGGAAGAAGAACAAGAAGCCAAAGAAGAAGAAAAAAACGAAGAAGCAAAATGAGAGGAAGAAGAAGAAGAAGAATAAGAAGAAGAAGGAGAAGTAAAGGGACAAGAAGAAGATAAAGAAGAAGAAGAAGAAGAAGAAGAAGAAGAAGAAGAAGATGAAGATGAAGGAGATGAAGGAGAAGAAGAAGAGAGAGAAGAAGATGAAAAAGAAGAAGAAGAAAAAGAAGAAGTTGAAGAAGAAGAAGAAGACAAAGATGAAGACAAAAAAGAGGAAGGAAAAGAAGAAGAAGAAGAAGAACCAGCTAGAAAAAAAGAAGAGAAGATGAAGCGGTAGTAGTATAAGAAGAAGAAGATGATGAGGTCGAAGAAGGCGTAATGGAAGATGTAGAAACAAAAGATGATCATGATGAAGAGGAAGAAGACGAAGTGGATGAAGAAAAAGAAGAAGAAGAAGAAGAAGAAGAAGAAGAAAATAAAGAAGTTGAAGACGAAGAAGAAGAAGAAGAAGAAGAAGAAGAAGAAAAAGATGAAGAAGAAGAAGATGACGAAGAAGAAGACATTGAAGAAGATGAAGAAGAAGAAGAGCACGAAGAAGAAGAAGAAGAAGAAGAAGAAGTAAAAGAAGACAAAGAAGGAGAAGGAGAAGGAGGGGAAGAAGAAGAAGAAGAAGAAGAAGAAGAAAAAGAAAAAGAAAAAGAAGATGAAGGAGGAGAAGGAAAAAAAGAAGAAGAATGACAAGAAGAAGAAGAAGAAGAAGAAGAAGAAAGAGGTGAAGAGCAAGAAGTAGAAAAGAATAAGAATAAGAGGAAGATGAAGAAGAAGAAGAAGAAGAAGAAGATGAAGACGAAGAAGTAGAAGAAGAAGAAGAATGCGGATAAGGAGAAGAAGAAGAAGAAAAAGAAGATAAAGAAGAAGGAGAAGAAGAAAAAGAAGTAGTAGAAGAAGAAGAAGAATGTGAAGAAGGAGAAGAAAAGAAGAAGAACAAGATGATCAAAAAGAAGAAGATTATGATGAAGAAGAAGAAGAAGAAGTAAAGAAAAAGAAGAAGAAGAAGAAGAAGAAAGAGAAGAAGAAGTAGAATAAGAAGAAGAAGATGAAGGTAGAGGAGGAGAGGAGGAGAAGAAAAGAATGAGAAGAATAAGGGGAAGAAGAGGAAGAAGAAGAAGAAGAAGAAGAAGAAGAAAAAGTAGAATAAAAAAAGGAAGAAGATGATGATGAAGAAGAACAAAAAGCAGAAGAAGAAGAAGAAGAAGACGAAGATGATGATAATGATGATGATGATGATAAAGACAAAGAAGAGGAAGAGGAGACACAGAAGAACAAGATGAAAAAGAAGAATAGGTTGAAGAAGAAGAAGACGACGAAGAAAGAGATGAAGAAGAAGAAAAGAAAGAAGAAGAAGACTAAAAAGAAGGAGAAGAAGATGAAGACAAAGAAGTAGTAGTTGTAGTAGAAGAAGAAGAACAAGATGACGAAGAAGAAGAAGTAAAAGAAGTAGAAGAAGAAGAAGAAGAAGAAGAAGAAGAAGAAGGAGAGGAAGAAGAAGACTTAGCCGAAGAAGGAGAAGGCAAAGAAGAAGAACAAGAAGAAGAAGGAGAAGAACAAGAAAAAGAAGAAGGAGAATAAGGATAAGAAGAAGTAGAAGGCGAAGAAGAAGAAGTGGAATAAGAAGAAGAAGAAGAAGAGGAAGAATAAGTTGAAGGAGAAAAAAGGAGGAGGAGGAGGATAAGATGAAGAAGTAGAAGAAGATGATGACGACGAAGAAGAAATAGAAGAAGATGATGACGACAAAGAAGAAGTAGAAGAAGAAGAAGAAGGACTAGGACAAGAACATAAAGAAGAAGAAACGAAAGGAGTACAAGAAGGAGAAGAAGTAGAAGAAGAAGAAGAAGAAAAGAAGTAGGAAAAGGAGGAGGAGGAGAAGAAGAAGAAGAAGAAAAAGAGGAGGATAATGAATAGGAAGGGAAAGAAGAAGAAAGAGAAGAAGGAGAAGTAGAAGCAGTAGAAGAAGAAGAAGAAGAAGAAGAAGAAGAAGAAGAAGAAGAAGAAGAAGAAGAAGAAGAAGACAAAGAAGAAGAACAAGTAGTACAAGGTGAAGAAGAAGTAGAAGACAAAGAAGAAGAACACGAAGAAGAAAGGGAAGGAGAAGAAGAAGAAGATGAAGAAGAAGAAAAAGAAGAAGAAGAAGAACAACAAAAAGAAGAAGAATTAGAAGAAGAAGAAGAATTAGAAGAAGAAGAAGAATTAGAAGAAGAAGAAGAGAAAGAAAACAAAAAGAAGAAGACAAAGAAGAACATGGCAAAGTAGAAGAAGACGATGAAGAAGAGAAGAAGAGGAAGAAGACGAAGAAGAAGATGAAGATGGAAAAGAAGTGGAAGAAGTACAGGAAGAAGATGAAGAAGAAAAAGAAAAAAAGGTGGAAGAAGATGAAGAATAATAAGATGAAGATGAAGAAGAAGAAGAAAAAGAATAGAAGAAGAAGAAGAAGAGGAAGAAGAGGAAGAACATGAAGAGGAAGAAGATGAAGAAAACAAAGAAGAAGATGACAAAGAAGAAGAGCTAGAAGAATAAGAAGAAAATGAAGAAGATGAAGAATGAGAAGAAGAAGAAGGAGAAGAAGAAGAAGAAGAAGTAGAGGAAGAAGTAGAAAATTTAGAAAAAGAAGAGGAAGATGAGGGAGATGAAGGCAAAGAACAAGAAAAAGTAGAAGAAGAAGAAGGGCAAGAAGAAGAAGAACAAGAACAAGAAGAAGAAGAAAAAGAAGTAGAAGAAGGGGAATAGGAGGAGGAAGAAGAAAAAGAAGAAGAAGAACAAAAAGAAGAAGAAGAAGAAGAAGAAGAAGAACTAGAAGAAGAATAAGAAGTAGACGAAGAAGTAGAAGAAGAAGGAGAAGAAGTTGAATAAGAACAGGAAGAGAAAAAGAAAATGAAAGAGAAGAAGAAGATTAGCAAGAAGAAGAAAAAGAAGAGAAAGAAGATGAAGAATAAGAAGAAAAAGAAAAGAAGAAGCAGAAGAAGAAGAACAAGAAGAAGAAGATGAAGAAGATGATGATGAAGAAGAAGAAGAAGAAGAAGGAAAAGAATGAAAAGAAGAAGAAGAGGAGGAAGAAGAAGACGAAGAAGAAGAAAAAGAAGAAAAAGAAGATGACGAAGAAGAAGAAGAAGAAGAAGTAGAGGAAGAATAAGAAGGAGAAGAAAAACAAGAAGTGGAAGAAGATGAAGTAGAAAATGGAGAAGGAGAAGATCATGAAGAACAAGAAGTAGAAGAAGAGATGAAGAAAAAGAAGAGGAAGAAGAGGTAGAAGAAGAAGTTGAAGAAGAAAAAGAAGAAGAAGAAAAAAAAGAAGAACAAGACAAAGAAGGAGAGGAAGATGAAATAGAAAAGGAAGAAGAAGAAGAGCAAGGGAAAGAAGTAGAAGAAGAAGAAGAGGAAGAAGAAGAAGAATAGGAAAAAGAAGAAGAAGAAGATGACGAAGAAGAAGAAGAAGAAGAAGAAAAATAAGAAGAAGTAGAAGAAATAGAAGAAGAGGAAGAAGATGAAGAA
>JAIUJO010002702.1:95000-97527 GCA_023846275.1 Vanilla planifolia
AGAACCAGGAAGAAGAGTAGGAGGAGGAGAGAAGAAGGAGAAGGAGAAGGAGAAGAAGATTATGATGAAGAAGAAGAAGAATTGGAAGAAGATATAGAGGAAGACGACGGGGAAGAAGAAGAGGAGGAGGAGTATGAAGAAGAAGAACATGAAGAAGAAAACGAAGAAGAAGAATAAGAAAGAGAAGAAGAAAAGAAAGCAAACGAAGAAGAAAAGAAGAAGAAGAAGAAGAAGAAGGAGAAGAAAGAGAAGTAAGAGAAGAAGAAGAAGATGAAGAAGAGGAAGAAGAAGAAGAAGAAGAGGAAGAAGAGGAAGAAGAAGAACTAAAAAAAAGTAGGAGGAAGGGGAGAAGAAGTAGAACATAAAGAAGAAGAAGAAAAAGATCAAGAATAAAAAGAAGAAAAGGAAGAACAAGAGGAGGAGGAAGAAGAAGAAGAAGAAGAAGATGATGATGAAAAAAAAGAAGTAGAAGAAGAAAAAGAAGAAGAAGAAGAAGAAGAAGAAGAAGAAGAAGGAGGAGGAGGAGTAGGAGGAGGAGAAGAAGAAGAAGAAGAAGGAGAAGAAGAAAAAGTAGAAGAAGAAGAAGAAGAAGGCTAAGAAGAAGAAGAAGAAGAAGAAGGAGAAGGAGAAAATGAAAAGAAGAAGAAGAAGAAAAGAGAGAGAAGAAGAAGATGATGAAGAATAAGAAGAAGAGGCAAAGTAGAAGAAGACGAAGTAGTGGAGAAGAGGAAGCAGAAGAACAAGAAGAAGAAGAGGAGAAAAAGAAGTAGACGAAGAAGAGGAAGAAGAAGAAGAAGAAGAAGAAGACGAAGAAGAAGAACAAGAAGAAGGGAAAGAAGAAGTAGAAGAAGGAGAAGAAGAAGAAGAAGAAGTAGGGAAAGAAGAAGAAGAACAAGAAGACAAAAGAGAGGAAGAAGAAGAAGAGCAGGAAGAAGAAAAAGTAGAGTTAGAAGAAGAAGAGGAAGAACAAGAAGATGGTGAAGAAGAAGAAGAAGAAGGAGAAGAAGAAGACGAAGAATAAGAGACGAAGAAGAAGAAGGTGAAGAAGAGGAAGAGGTAGAGGAAGAAGAAGAAACTGATGAAGAAGAAGAAGAAGATGAAGAGGAGGAAGAGGAAGAAGAAGAAGATGATAGTGAGAAGAAGAAGAAGAAGAAGAAGACGAAGAAGATGAAGTTGAAGAAGAAGAAGAAGAAGAAAAAGAAGTTGAATGAGAAGAAGAAGAAATAGTAGAAGGAGTAGTAGAAGAAGAATAATAATAAGAACTAGAAGAAGAAGAAAAAGAATAAGAATAAGAAGAAGCAGAAGAAGAGGAAGAAGAGTAAGAAGAAGAAGGAGAAGAAAAAGAAGAAGAAGAAGGAGGAGGAGGAGGAGGAGGAGGAGGAGGAGGAGGAGAAGAAGAAGAAGAAAAATAGGAAGAAGGTGAAGAAGAGGAAGAAGAAAAGGAAAATGAAGAATAAGATGAAAAGATGAAGAACAAGAAGGAGAGGCAAAAGAAGAAGAAGAAGACGAAGAAAAAGAAGAAGAAGAAGATGAAGAACAAGAACAAGTAGAAGATGAAGAAGAAAAAGAAGAAGGCAAAGATGATGAAGACAAAGATAAAGTAAAAGATGAGGAAAAAGTAGAAGTGAAAGAAGAAGAAGAGGAAGAAGAAGAAGAAGAAGAAAAAGAAGAAGAAGTTGAAGAAAAAGTGAAAGGGATAAAGATGAAGAAGACAAGGAAGGGGAAGAAGAAGGAAGTGATGAAGATGAAGAACACGAAGAAGAAAAATATGAAGATGATGAAGAGGAAAAAGAAGAGGTTGATGAAGAATTAGATGTAGATAAGTAGAGAGAAAAGAGGAAGAAGAAGAAAAAGAAGAAGGGCAAGAAGAAAAATTGGAAAAAGGAGAACAAGAAGAAGACGAAGAAGAGGAAGAATAATGAAATTAAGAAGATGATGAAGAAGAAGAAGATGATGATGATGTTGAAGAGGTGGAAGAAGAAGAAGATGAAGAAGTGGGTGAAGAAGAAGAAAAAGAAGAAGACAAAAAATATGAAGATGAAAAAGAATAAGAAGACAAAAAAGTTGAAGATGAAAACAAAGAAGAAGAAGACGAAGAATTTGACTAAGTAGAAGAAGGAGAAGAAGAGGAAGAAGAATAATAATTATAAGATGAAGAAGAAGAAGAAGAAATATAACAAGAAGAAGAAGAAATATAAGAAGAAGAAGAAGAAGAAGGACGAGAAGAAGAAGAAGAAGAAAATGAAGAATAAAAAGAAGAACAACAAGAAGAAGTTGGAGAAGAAGAAGAAGAAGAGGAAGAAGAAGGAGAAGAAGAAGAAGAAGAAGAAGATGATGATGACGAAGAAAAATAACCTAAAAAAGAAAAAGAAGAAAAATAAGAAGAGGAAAAAAAGAAGTTGAAGAAAAAGAAGGAGAAGGAGAAGAAGAAGAAGAAGAAGAAGAAGAAGAATAAGAAGAAGATGAAGAAGAAAGTGAAGAAAAAGGAGGAGAACAAGAACACAAAGTAGAAGAAGAAGAAGAAGAT
>JAIUJO010002168.1:55000-60000 GCA_023846275.1 Vanilla planifolia
GAGGAAGAGGAAGAAGACAAAAAAGAAGAAGAAGAAGAGGAAGAAGAAGAAGAAGAAGAAGGAGAAGAAGAAGATGATAAAGTAGAGGAAGAAGAAGAAGAAGAAGAAGTAGTAGTAAAAGAAGAGGATGAATAAGAAAAAGTAGTAGTAAAAGAAGAAGAAGAAGAAGAAAAAGAGGAAGAAGAAGCAGTGGAAGAAGAGGAAAAGGAAGGAGATGAAGAAGAGTAAGTGGAAGAAATGGAAGAAGAAGAAGAAAAAGAAGAAAAAGAGGAAGAAGAAGAAAAAGAAGTAGAAGAAGAAGAAGAAGAAGAAGAAGAAGAAGAAGAATACAAAAATGAAGTAGAAGAAGAAGAAGTAAAAGAAGAAGAAGAAGAAGAATTTGAAAAAGTAGAACTAGAAGAAGAAGAAGAAGAAGCAGAAGCAGAAGAAGACGAGGAAGAAGAAGAGGAAGAAGAGAAAGAAAAAGAAGAGGAAGAAGAGGAAGATGACGAGGTGGAATGAAGGGAAGAAGAAGAAGAAGAAGAAGAAGAGGAATAAGGAGGCGGAGAAGAAGAAGAAGAAGAAGAGGAAAAGAAGAAGAAAATGACATGAACAAGAAGTAATAGAAGAAGAAGTAGAAGAAAAAGAAGAATAAGAAGAAGAAGAAGAAGAAACAAAAGAAGAACAAGAATGGGAAGAAGAAGAAGAAGAAGAAGGAGATGAAGAAATAGTTGGAAGAGGAGAAGAAGAAGATGAAAAAGAAGAGAATAAGAAGAAGAAGAGAAAGAAGAAAGAGAAGAAGGAGAGAAAGAAGAATAAGAAGAAGGATAAGGAGAAGAAGGAGAAAGTAAAGAAGGAGGAGAAGAAGAACAAGAAGAAGAAGAAGAGGAAGGAGAAGAAGAAGAAGAAGAAGAATAAGAAATAGAATAATAATAATAATAATAAGTAGAGGAAGAAGAAGAAGAAGAAGGGAAAAAAATCAATGAAGAAGAATTAGAAGAAGAAGAAGAAGAAGAGAGAGAAGAAGAAGAAGTAGAAGAAGAAGAAGTTGGAGAAGGAGAAGTGGTAGTAGCAGTAGTAGTAGACAAAGAAGAAGAACAAGTAGAAGAAGAAGATGATGAAGAAAAAGAAGGCAAATAAAAAAAAGAAGTAGAACAAGAAGAAGAAGAATAAGGAGGAGAAGAAGAAGAAGAAGAAGAAGAAGGAGAAGAAGAAGAAAAAGAAGAAGAAGAAGAAGAAGAAGAGGAAGAAGAAGAAGGAGTAGAAGAAGAAGAAGAAGGAGAAGAAGAATAAGGAGAAGAAGAAGAAGAAGAAGAAGAAGAAGAAGAAAAAGAAGTACTTGAAGACAAAGAAGAATTTGAAGAAGGATAAGAAAAAGAAGAAGAAGAGGAAGAAGTAGAAGAAGAGGAAGAAGGAAAAGAAGAAGAAGAGGAACAAAAGGAAGAAGAGGAGGTCGAAGAAGAAGAAGTAGATGACAATGAAGAAGAAGAAGTAGAAGATGAAGAAGAAGTAAAAGAAGGAGAAGAAGAAGAAGAAAAAGAAGAAGAAGAATAAGAAGAAAATGAAACAGAAAATGAAGAAGAATAAGAAGTAGAGGTAGAAGAAGAAAAAGAAGAAGAAGAAGAAGAAGAAGAAGAGGAAGAAAATGAAGAAAGAGAAGAAGAAGAACAACAAAGAAAAGGAGAGAAAGTCGAAGAAGAAGAAGAAAAAGAAAGGGAAGCAAAAGAAGAAGAAGAAGAGAAGGAGGAAGAAGTCGATGAAGAAGAAGAAGAAGAAGAATTGGAAGAAGTAGTAGTAGTAAAAGAAGAAAAATAGGAGGAAGAAGAAGAAGAAAACGAAGAAGAAGAAGAAGAAGAAGATGATGAAGCAGAAGAAGAAGAAGAAGAAGGAGAAGAAAATAAGAACTAGAAAAAGAAGAAGAAAAAGAATAAGAATAAAGAGAAGATGAAGGAGAAGGAGATGAATAAGAAAAGGAATAAGAAGATGATGATGAAGAAGAAGAGGGAGATGAAGATGGACAAGAAAAGAAGAACAATAAAAAGAAATAGAAGAAGAAGAAGAAAAAGGACAAGAAGGTGAGGAAGATGTAGAAGTAGAACAAGAAGTAGTAGAAGAAGAAGAAGAAGAAAAAGAAGAAGAAGAATTAGAAGAAGAAGAAGAAGAAGAAGAAGAAGAAGAAAAGGAAGATGAGAATGAAGAAGAAGAGGAAGAAGAGGAAGATAGGGAAGTGGAAGAAGAGCAAAAATAAGAAAAATAAAAGGAATTCAAAGTAGGAGAAGAAGAAAAAGAAGAAGAAGAAGAAGAAGAAGAAGAAGAACAGAAAGAAAACAAAGAACATGAAAAAGAAGTATAAGAAGAAGAAAAAGAAAACGAAGAAGGAGAAAAAGAGGAAGAAGAAGATGATGATGATGAAGAAGAAATAATAATAATAATAATAATAAAATAATAGTAATAATAAGAAGAAGAATTAGAACAAGAAGAAGGAGGAGAAGAACAAGAGGAAGAAGATAAAGTAGTGGAAGCAGAGAAAGAAGAAGAAGAGGAAGAAAAGGAAGCAGAGGAGGTGACAGGAGAAGAAGAAGAAGAAGAAGAAGAAGAAGAGGAAGAAGAAGAAGAAGAAGAAGAAAAAGAAGAAGAAGTAAAAGGAGAAGAAAAATAAGAAGAAAATAAAGAAGAGGAAGAAGTGGAAGAAGAAGTAGAAGAGCAAGAACTAAAAGAAGAAGAAGAAGAAGTTGTAGTAGTTGATGAAGAGGAAGAAGAAGAAGAAGAAGGGGAGGAAGAAGTGGAGGAGAAGTAGGTAGAAGAAGAGGAAGAAGATAAAGAGAAAGAAGAAAAAGAGTAAGAAGAAGAAGAAGAAATAGAAGATGAAGAAGAAAAAGAAGAAGTAGAAGAAGAAGAAAAAAAGTAGTTGAAGAAGTAATAGTAGGAGAGGAGGAAGAAGAAGAAAGTGAAGAAGAAGAAGAAGTTGAAGAAGAGCTAAAAGAAGAAGAGGTAGTAGAAGAGGAAGAGGAAGAAGAAGAAGAAGAAGAAGAAGAAGTAGAAGCATAAGAAGAGGAAGAAGAAGACGATTAAGAAGAAGAAGAAGAAAAAGAAATGGAGGTGGTGGAAGAAGAGGAAGAAGAAAAAGTAAAAGATGAAGAAGGACAAGAAGAAGTAGTAAAACAAGAAGTAGTAGTAGAAGAAGAAGAAGTTGAAGAAGAAAAAGTAGAAAAGGTGTTGGAAGAAGACGAAGAAGAAGAAAATAGAAGAAAAAGAATATGTAAAAGAAGAAGAAGAATAAAATGAAGAAGATCAAGATGAATAAGTAGTGGTAGAAGAAAAAGAAGAAAAAGAAGAAAAAGAAGATGAAGAGGAAGAAGAAGTAGAAGAAGAAGAAGAACTAAAACAAGAAGAAAATGATGATAGAGAAGAAGAAGAAGAAGAAGAAGAATGAGATGGAGAAGTAGAAGATGAAGAAGAAGAAGAATAAGAAGAAGAAGTTGAAAAAGAAGAAGAAGAAGAAGAAGAAGAAGATGACGAAGAAGAAGAAGGAGAAGGGGAAAAGTTTGAGAAGAAGAAGAAGAAGAAGGAGAAGAAGAAAAAGAAGAAAGAGAAGAAGGGGAAGAAGAAGAAGAAGATGATGATAATGAAGAGGTAGAAGAAGAAGAGGAAATAGAAGAAGAAGACAAACATAAATAAGAAGATGAACAAGAAGAAGAAGAAGCACAAGTAGAAGATGAAGTTTTTTGTGCTTAAGTCAATCCCACAAGAGGGGGGGGGTGAATTGTGGTAAATAATAATTTCTTTTTTTTAGTTTCAATTAGAACATAAATCATTTAAGTAAGAATAAAAAGGAATAGTACACACAAGATTTTTAAGGTGGTTCGACTCAAAATCAAGCTTACATCCACCCCCATCCGGTGTTAGGAAAAAAAACTAAAATCACCAAATTACAAAAGAGGTTTTTTGTACGGTTCACCTCAAACATACTTGGGATTTTACCTACGACTAATCCCGAACCTACTTGAGTTTATTCAGGCTCAAGTCAAACCCGGGGCTTTTGCACAATTCCTGGCATGCCCTTATCCTGAAGAAAAATAATACAAAAAATTGTCAACAAAGTATAAACTTAATACAATTTAAAATAACAATAAGTCACAATCATTACAAAAAAGAGGGAGGAAAAGAAATATAAAATAGTTGAAGCAGAAATCTCTAATTCAGAATCCTTCTTGCCACTTTCTCTTTGTGAATTTGGAAGCATCGTATGCACTTGAAATTTCTTGAAATCATGATTTGAAAGCTTTGAGAACTTAATAATTGTAAGCAAATGGATTTCTTCATCCTTTCCCATTTATAGAGCTCAAATTTGAGCTCTAAATCCACTTCTAACGGCTCTAAAATGAACTATCCATTTGGGTAACAGACGAAAAGTAGTCACTGTTCGATTTAGAACCTGAAATGGACGTTTTCAATTGCATACCAATTTTACCGTTCGAGATCAATTCTGGCCATTGGATCTAAGCGGCCTTAATCTGGGCCATTGGATCCTATATGTATTAGTATAATTTGTCTGTAATCTTTCAAATTAAAGCTTTTATCGCATTGGTTACGCCACTTGACGCGCGTAGATCTTCTTAGGTTCGATTCTTCTACTTGTCATTTACTTCCTGCATTTTACCTTGATTAAACTTACCTAGGATCGTGCCTACCCATTGACCATTATCAACAATCAGATTGGACTTTAGTCCCACATTGTCTAAATAACGTTGCCATTGCTCTCTATAAGTAATTCAGTTTGTACGTCTCCCAAGCTGTTTGGGTTTGTCTCCCCTTCCTTAACCAAGATTTCATCACTTAGTTCTGCTTGACTTGATCTCACACTATTCTGTTCAGCTTTCCCTGCGGCCTTCTTCCTTCGCCTTCAGGCTACACTCAACCCTTCTGGGTCAATCCAACTATTTTTATTTTATTATTAATTTTTTAAAAATTCTTAAACACCTAGACGGACTAGTGGTCGGGTCAGGTCGACCCGCCTAATG
>JAIUJO010002168.1:65000-67500 GCA_023846275.1 Vanilla planifolia
ATTAAGAAGAAGAAGAAGATGATGATGATGAAGACTATGAAGAAGAAAAAGAAGAAGATGAAGGAGTCGAAGAAGAAGCAGCAGGAGAAAAAGAAAAAGAAGAAGAAGAAGAAGAAGAAAAAGATGAGCAAGATGAAGAGAAAGACGAAGAAGATAAAGAGCAAGAAGAATAGGAAAAAGAAAAAGAAGAAGAATAAGAAGAAGAAGAAGAAGAAGAAGAATAAGAAAAAGAAGAAGAAGTTGATGAAGAAGAAGTAGAAGTAGGAGAAGAAGAAGAAGAGGAAAAAGTAGAAGTAGTAGAAGAAGGAACAACAGAAGAAAAAGAAGAAGAAATAGAAGAAGAAATAGAAGTAGTAGAAGAAGGAACAATAACAGAAAAAGAAGAAGAAATAGAAGAAGAAAAAAATGAAGAAGTAGAAGAGGAGGAGAAGGTGGAAGAAGAAGAAGAAGAAGATAAAGAGGTGGTGGAAGAAGAAGAAGAAGAAGATAAAGAGGTGGTGGAAAAATAGGAAGAAGAAGAAGAGCTAGAAAAAGAAGAAAAATAATAATAATAATAAGATGATGATGATGATGAAAAAGAATAAGAATAAGAAGAAGAAGAAGTAGAAGAAGAAAAAGAAGAAGAAAAGAGGAAGAATAAGAAGAATAAGAAGAAGAAGAAGAAGAATAAGAAGGAGAAGAAGAGGTAGTAGTAGAAGAACAAAAGAAGATGAAGAAGAAGAAGATTTTGAAGAAGATGATGTAGATGAAGAAGAAGAAGAAGAAGAAGAAAAGGAAGAAGAAGAAGAAGAAGAAGAAGAAGAGGAGGAAGAGCAAGAACAAGAAGAAGATGACGATGATGACGAGGAAGGAGAAGAAGAAGTAAGGGAAGAAGTGGTTGTGGAAGAATAGGAAAAGGATAAAGAATTAGAGGATTAAGTTGAAGAAGAAGAAGAAGAAGAAGAAGAAGAAGAAAAAGAAGCAGAAGAAGATCATGAAGAAGAAGAAGAAGATGTAGAGGAAGATGTTGAAGAAGTAGAAGAAAAAGAACAAGAAGAAGAAGAAGAAGAAGTATAAGAAAAAGAGAAGAAGGAGAAGAAGAAGAAGAAGAAGAAGAAGAAGTAGAACAAGGAAAAGAAGAAGAGGAAGAAGAAGAAGAAGAAGATAAGGGAGAAGAAGAACAAGAAGAAGAAGAAAAAGAAAAAGAATAAGAGGAAAAAGAAGAAGAAGAAGAAGAAGAAGAAGACGAAGTAGTAGCAGAAGATGAAGAAGACGAAGAAGAAGAAGTTGAAGAAAAAGAATAAGAAGTAGTAGAGGAAGAAGAAGAACAAGAAGAAGATGTTGAAGAAGAAAAAGAAGAAGAAGTAGAAGAAGAAAAAGAAGAAGAAGAGGATGAAGAAGAAAAAGAAGAAGAAGAAGAAGAAGAAGAAGTAGAAAAAGATGTAGAAGAAGGAGGAGAAGAAAAAACAAGAAAAAGAGAAGATTAAGAAGGGCAAGGTGAAGAAGAAGAAGAAGAAAATTGGGAAGAGGAAGAACGAGAAGATGAAGATTAAAAAGAAGAAGAAGATGTAGAAGATGAAAAAGAAGAAGAAAAAGAAGAAGAAGAAGAAGTTGAGAAAGTTGAAGAAGAAGATGATGAAGAAGAAAAAGAAGAGGAGCAAGAACAATAAGAAGTAGAAGAAGAAAAGAAGAAGAAGAAGAAGAAGAAGAAGAAGAAGAAGAAGAAAATGAAAAAAGAATTGAAGAAGAAGAGAAGAAGTTGATGATCAAGAAGAAGAAGAACAAGAAGAAGATGTAGAAGAAGAAGAAGAAGAAGAACAAAAAAGAAGAAGGAGAAGAAGAAGAAAGTAGAGGAAGAAGTAGAAAAAGAAGAAGAAGAAGAAGATAAAGAGGAAGAAGAAAAAAAGAAGTTGAAGAAGAAGAATTAGAAGTAGAAGTAGAAGAAGAAAAAGGAGAAGTAGGAGAAGAAGAAGAGGAAGAAGAACAAGATGATGGAGAAAAAGAAGAAGAAGAAGAAGTAAAAGTAATAGAAGAAGAAGAAAAAGAAGAACAAGAAGAAAAAGAAGAAGAATAAGAAAAAAAGGAGGAAGTAGAAGAAGAACAAGAGGAAGACGAAGAAGTAGAAGAAGAAAAAGAAGAAGAAGAATAAGAAAAAGAAGATGTAGAGGAAGAACAAAAGGAGTAGAAAATGAAGAAGGAGAATAACAAGAAGTAGAAGAAGAAGAAGAAGAAGAAGAAGAAGGAGAAATAGACGATCACCGCTTACCTCCCCGCTTCAAACTCCCTCTTTCTCTCTCTAAAAATAACAGGAGTATACAAATGGAACACCGACGACGAACCTGGCCGCTTTAACCAAGAGGCAGGAGAAGAAGAAGAAGGAAAAAAGAAAAGAAATAGCAAAAGAATAAGAAGGATAAGAAGAAGAAGAAGAATAAGAAGAAAAAGAGGAAAAAGTGGAGGAAGAAGAAGAGGAAGAAGATGAAGAAGAAGAAAAAGAAAAAGAAGTAGCAATAGAATAAGA
>JAIUJO010002168.1:80000-82500 GCA_023846275.1 Vanilla planifolia
ATGATAATAATAATAATAATAATAATAAGTGGAAGTATAAGTAGTAGTAGAAGAAGAAGATGAAGAAGAAGAAGAAGAGGAGTAAGAAAAGGAATAGCAAGAAGGGAATGAAGAAGATGATGAATAGGAAGAAGAAGAAGAAGAAGAAGAAGTTATAATAAAAGAAGAAGAAGAAGTAGTAGTAATAGTAGTAGAAGTAGAATAAGAAAATGAATAAGATGACGGTGATGAAGAAGAAGCAAAAGTCGAAGAAGAAGAAGAAAAAAAGAAGAAGAAGAAGAACAAGAAGTAGTATTAGTAGTAGAAGAAGAATAGGAAGAAGAAAATGAAGATGAAGAAGAAGAAGAGGAAGAAGGAGAAGAAGAAGAGGAATAAGAAGCAAAAGAAGAAGATAATTATGAGGTGGAGATAGAAGTAGAAGAAGAAGAAGAAAAGGAAGTGGAAGATGAAGAAGAAAAAGAAAAGAAGAAGAAGAAGAAGACAAAGAAGAAGAAGAACAAGAACAAAAAGAAGAAGAAGAAGTAGAAGAAGTTGCATAACAAGAAGACAAAGAAGAAAAAGAATAAGAAGAAGAAGAAGAAGGATAAGAAGAAGTAGAACAAGAAAAAGAAGAATAAGTAGTAGAAGAAGAAGATAAAGAAGAAGAAGAAGAAGAAGGTGAACTAGAAGAAGAAGAAGAAGAAGAAGATGAAGAAGAAGTAGTAGAAGAAAAAGAAAAAGCAGAAGTAGAAGAAGAAGGAGAAAAAGGAGAGAGAATAAGAAATGGTTATAAGAAGAAGAAGAAGACGAAGAAGAAGAAGAAGTAGAAGAAGTTGAATAAGATGAAGTAGAAGAAAAGAACCAGAAGAAGAAGATCATGATGAAAAAGTGGAAAAAGTAGAACAAGAAGAAGGGGAAGAAGTTGGAGAAGAAGAAGATGAAGAAGAAGCAGAAGAAGAAGGCGAAGAAGAAGAAACGAAGAAGTTCTAGAACAATAAGAAGAAGGAGAAGCAGAAGAAGACGAAGAAGTAGAAGTGGAATAACAAGAAAAACTAGAAGAAGAAGTAGATGATGATGAAGAAGAAGAAGAAGAAGAAGAGGAAGTGGATCAACTATAAGAACTGGAAGAGGAAGATGAAGAAGAAGAAATTTAAGAAGAAGAAGAAGGAGACAAAAAAAACAAAAAGAAAAAGAAGTGGAAGAAGAAGAAGAAGATGAAAGAGAACAAGAACATGTAGAAGAAGAAGAAGAAGAACAGGAACAAGAAGAAGAAGAAGTGGCAGAAGAAGAAGAAGAAGAAGAAAAAGAAGGAGAGGAGGAACAAGAAGAAGAGGAAGAAGTAGAAGAAGAAATAGAAGAAGTTGTGATAGAAGAAAAAGAAGAAGAAAAAGAAGCAGAAGAAGAAGAAGATGAAGAGAAACAAGAAGTAGAAGATGATGAACAATAATAATAATAATAATAATAACAACAACAATAATAATAATAATAATAATAATAATAATAATAATAATAATAATAGGATGAATAAGTAGAAGAAGAAGAAGAGCAAAAGGAAGAAGAAGAAGAAGAAGAAGAACAATAGGAAGAAGAAAAAGAAGAAGAAGAGGAAGAAGAAAAAAAAGAAGAGAAAGAAGTAGTAGTTGTAGAACAAGAAGAAGAAGATGTGGAACTAGAAGTAGTAGAAGAAGAAGAAGAAGAAGAAGAAGAAGAGGAAGAAGATGAAGAAGAAGAAGTAGAAGTAGAAGAATAAGAAGAAGAAGAAGAAGAGCAAAAGGAAGAAGGGGAATAAGAAGATGATGAACAAGAAGAAGAAGAAGTTGAAGAAGTTGCAATAAAAGAAGAAGAGGAAAGAAAGAAAAAGAACAAAAAGATTAACAAGAAGAATTAGTAGTAGTAGTAGGAGTAGAATAACAAAAAGAACAAGAAGATAATAATGAAGAAGAAGAAGGAGAAGCAGAAGCATAGGAAGAAGAAGAAGAAGAAGAAGAAGAAGAAGAAAATGAAGAAGAAGATGGAGAAGAAGAAGAAGAAGAAGAAGTAGAGGAAGAATAGGAACAAGAAAAAGAAGAAGAAAAAGAAGAGGTAGAAGAAGGAGAAGAAGAAAAGGAACAAGAAGAAGAACAAGAAGCTAATTATGAGGTGGTGATCGAAGTAGAAGAAGAAGAGGAAGCAAAGAAAGTGGAAGTATAGCAAGAGGATAAAAATTTGGAAGATAAAGAAGAAGAAGAAGAAGAAGAAGAAGTAGAAGAAGTTTTAATCAAAGAAGAAGATGAAAAAAAAAGAAAAAGAATAAAAAGAAGAAAAAGAAGTAGAAAAATAACAAGAAAAAGAAGAAGAAGAAGTAATAGAAAAGAAAAGAAGAAGGAGAAGAAAAAGTAGAACAAGAAAAGAAGAATAAGAAGAAGAAGCAGAAGAGGAAGAAGAAGAAGAAGAAAAAGAAGGAGTGGAAGATGAAGAAGAAGAAGAAGAAGTTGAAGAAAAAGAAAAAGAAGAAGTAGAAGAAGAAGAAGCAGAAGAAGGA
>JAIUJO010002168.1:87500-97515 GCA_023846275.1 Vanilla planifolia
ACAAGAGGAAGAAGTAGAAGAAGAAGAAGAAGGAAAAGAAGAACTAGAAGAAGAAAAGGAACTAGAACAAGAAGATGATGAAAAAGAGGAAGAAGAAAAGAAGAAGATTTAGAAGGGAATGTAAAAGAAGAAGAGGAGGAGGAAGAAGAAGAACAAAATAAGAATAAGAAAATGAAGAAGGAGCAAAAGAAGAAGAAGAAGAAAAAGAAGAAGGGTATTTAAACAAGAGGAAGAACTAGAAGAAGAAAAAGAAAAAGAAGAAAAAGAACTAGAAGAAGAAGAAGGAGGAGGAGATTTAGAAGGGGAAGGAGGAGGAGAAGAAGAAGAAGAAAAATAAGAAGTAGAAGAAGAAGAGGAAGAAGAAGAAGAAGGAGAAGGAGAAGAAGAAAAAGAAGAAGTAGAAAAGGAACGAGAAGAAGAAGAAGAAAAATAATATGGCGATGATGGTGATGATGATGAATAGGTTGAAGAAGAAGCAGAATAAAAGATTAAAAAGTAGTAGAAAAGAAGAAGAAGAGGAGGAAGAAGAAGAAGAACAAGAAGTAAAAAGAATGAGAAAAGAAATCAACAAAGAGAAGAACAAGAAGAATAAGGAGAAGAAGGGGAAGAAGAAGAAGAAGAAGACGAGGAGGTGGAAGAAGAAGAAGAAGAAGGGGAAGAAGAAGGAGAAGAAGAAGAAGAAGAAGTTGAAGAAGTAAAAGAACAAGAGCAAGAAGAAGAAGAAAAGAACAACTGGAAGAAAGATGAAAAAGAAGAACAAGAATAAGAAGAAGAGGAAGAAGAAGAAGGTAATGAAGAAGAAGTCAAAGATGATGAAGAAGAAGAAGAAGAATAAGAAGAAGGGAAGAAGAAGGAGAAGTTGATGAAGAAGTGGAAGAAAAAGAAGGTAGGAGAAGAAGAAGAACATGAAGAGGAAGAAGAAGATGATGAAGAAGAAGAAGAAGAAGAAGAAGATGATGAGTAAGAAGAAGAAAAAGAAAAGAACGAAGAGGAAAAGCAAGAAAAAGAAAAGAAAGAAGAAGAGGGTGATGGCAATGAACAAGTAGAAGAAGAAGAAGAAGAAGAAGAAGAAGAAGAAAGGTAAAAAAGAGTTGGAAGAAATGGAAGAAGAAGAAGAAGAAGAAAAGTAAAAAAGAGATGGAAGAAGAGGAAGAAGAAGAAGAAGTAGAAGAAAAGGAAGAGGAGGAAGAAGAAGAAGTTGAAGAAGAATAAAAAGTCATAAAAGAAGAAGAAGAAGGAGGAGAAGATGAAGAAGAAGATAAAGAAGAAGAAGAAAAACAACTACGAGGAGAAGAAGATGAAAAAGAAGAAGAAGATGTAGCAGAGAAAGAAGAAGAAGATGAAGAACAAAAACAAAAAGAAGAAATTGAAGATGAAGAAGAACATGATGATGATGAATAAGTAGAATTAAAATAACAACATTAACAATTAATATAGGAAGAAGAAGAAGATGAAGAAGAAGACGAAGTAGTAGAAGATGAAGAAGTTGTAGTAGTAGTAGTAATAGAAGAAGAATAAGAAGAAGAAGAAGAAGGAGAAAAAGAAGAAGAAGAAGAAAAAGAATAAGAGGAAAAGGAAGAAGAAAAGACGAGGAAGATGAAGAAGAAGAAGATGAAGAAGAAAACAAGATGTAGAAGAAGAAGAAGAGGAAGAAGAAGAAGAAGAAGAAGAAGAAGAGAAGAGGAAGAAGAAGAAGAAGAAGTAGAAGAAGATGAAGAAGAGAAGAAGAAGAAGAAGAAGAAGCTGAAGAAGAAGAAGAAGTAGTAGAAGTATAAGAAAAAGAAGAACACGAAGAAGGAGGAGAAGAAGAAGGAGAAGAAGAAGAAGAAGAAGATGATGAATAAGAAGTAGTAGAAGAAGAAGAAGAGGAGATAGAAGCTGAAGAAGCCGAATAGGAAAAAGAAACAGAAGTAGTAGAAGAAGAAGAAGAAATAGAAGAAGAAGATGATGAAGAAGAAGAATAATAAGAAGAAGAAGAAGGGGAAGAAGAAGAGAAGAAGATGAAGAAGTGGAAGAAAAAGGAGGAAGGAGAAGAAGAAGAACATGAAGAGGAACAAAAAGAAGAAGAAGAAGAAGAAGAAGAAGAAGAAGATGAGGAAGAAGAAGGAAAAGAAAAAAATGAAGAGGAAAAGGAAGAAAAGAAAAGGAAGATGAAGTGGGTGATGGCAATGAATAATTAGAAGAAGAAGAATAGGAAGAAGAAGAAGAAAAAGAAGAAGAAGTAGAAGAAGAAGAAGAAAAGTAAAAAAGAGTTGGAAGAAGAGGAAGAAGAGAAGAAGAAGAAGAAATAGAAGAAGAGGAGGGGGAAAAAGAAGAAGATGAAGAAGAAGAATAAAAAGTTGAAGAAGAAGAAGAAGAAGAAGAAGAAGAAGGAGAATATGAAGAAGAAGAAGATAAGAAGAAGAAGAAAAAACTATGAGAAGAAGCAGATGAAGAAGAAGAAGAAGATGTAGAAGAGAAAGAAGAAGAAGAAGAACAAAAACAAAAAGTAGAAATTGAAGAAGAGAAGAAGATGATCATGTTGAATAAGTAGAATTAAACTAACAACATTAACAATTAATATAAGAAGAATAAGAAGATGAAGTAGTAGAAGATGAAGAAGTTGTAGCAGTAGTAGTAATAGAAGAAGAAGAACAAGAAGAAGAAGAAGAAAAAGAAGAAGAGAACAGGAAGAAGAAAAGAAGAGGAAGATGAAGAAGAAGAAGATAAAGAAGCAAACAAGATGTTGAAGAAGAAGAAGAGGAAGAAGAAGAAGAAGAAGAAGAGGAAGAGGAAGAAGAAGAAGAAGAAGAAGAAGAGAAGAAGAGGAAGAAAAAGAAGAAGAAGAAGAAGCAGAAGAAGATGAAGAAGAGGTAAACATTGAAAATTTTGAATTGAACATAACTGATAAATAAAGTATGATAAAAATCATTTGCGATAAAGAGCAAATATGGCAAAGTCATCCCATTTTATTGAACGAATATAAAATGGGAAATTAATCTTGACCGTCCATTGACTGTGCAACCCAATACTCTCTTCTCTAACCTTCATGACATCTTTTATATGACATCATGTGAATGTCCTTATGTGGGCTAGTATTAAGATGGGCTTAGTATTTGGCAATCAAGCCCAAAAGTAAGAGCTTATAATTAGGAGAAGAAGAAGAAGTAAAAGAAGAAGAAGAAGAAGAAGAAGATGATGATGAAGAAGTAGAAGAGGAAAAAATAGAAGAAGAAAAAGAAGACGAAGAAGAAGAACAAGAAGATGATGAAGAAGTAAAAGAAGTAGAAGAAGAAGATGAAGAAGCAGAAGAAGAAGAAGAAAAAGAATAAGAAAAAGAATATGAAGTAGAAGAAGAAAATGGAAGAAGAAGATGAAGAAGAAGAAGAAGGAGAAGAAGATGAAGATGAAGGGGAAGAAGCAGAAGAAGAGGAAGAAGAAGAAGAAGAAAATGATGATGATGATGAAGAAGAGGATGAAGAAGGAGAAGATGAACAAGAACCAAAAAAACAAGGAGAAGAAGAAGAAGAAGAAGAAGGAGAAGAAGAAGAAACAGAAGAAGAAGAAGATGATGAAGAAGAAGAAGATGATGATGATGATGAAAAAGAAGAGGAAGAAAAGGAAGAAGAAGAAGAAGAAGAAGAAGAGGTAGAAGAGGAAGAAGAAGAGAAGAAGAAGAAGAAGAAGAAGATGAAGAAAAAGATGAATAATAACAATCATAATAATAATAATATAAATGAGAAGAGAAGACAAAGAAGAAGAAGAAAAGAAGAAGGAAAAGGAAAAAAAAATGAAGAAGAAAAAGAAGAAGTGGAAGATGATGTAGAAGAAGAAGATGATGAAGTAGAAGAAGAAGAAGAAGATGTGGGAAAAGAGACCAAGAAAAAATAAGAGGAGGAAGTGGAAGAAGAAGATCAAGAGGAAAAAGATGAAGAAGAAGAAGTAAAAAAAGTAGATGAAGAAGAAGAAAAAGATGATGATGATGAAGAAGAAGATGATGAAGAAGAAGAAGGGGAAGAAGAAGAAGAAGATGAAGAAGAAGAAGAAGAAGTAGAAGATGAAGAGGAAGAAGAAGAAGAAGAAGATCTAGAAGAAAAGTAAAAAGAAAAAAAAGAGGAAGAAGAAGAAAGAGAAGTAGAGGATTAAGAAAAAGAAGGAGAAGAAGACCAAGAAGATGGAGATGAAGCAGAAGAAGTAGGAGAAGAATCAGAAAGAGAAGAAGAAGAACAACAAGAAGAAGACAAAGATGAAGAAGAACAAGAAGAAGAAGAAGAAGAATAGGAAGAAGATGAAGAGGAAGGAGAAGTTGAGGAAGTCAAAGAAGAAAAAGAAGAAAGAAAATAAGAAGAAGAAGAAGAATAAGATGATGTTGAAAGAAGAACAAGAAGAAGAAGAAGAAGTAGAAGAGGAGGATGAAGAAGTATAAGAAGAAGAAGAAGAAGAATAACAAGAGGAAATAGAAGGAGGAGAAGAAGTAAAAGGAGGAGAAGAAGAAGAAGTAGAAGAAGGACAAGGAGAAGGAGGAGGAGAAGAAGAAGAAAAAGGAGGAGAAGAGAAGAAGAAGAAGAATAAGAAGATGAAGAAGAAGAAGAGGACAAAATTTAAGAAGAAGAAGAAATTAAGGTGAAGATGCAAAAGTGTAAAAGTAAAAGAAGAAGAAGAAGAAAAAGAAGAAGAATATGATGAAGAAGTAGTACAAATAGTAGTAGTAGAAGAAGATGAACAAGAACAATAAGAATATGAAGAAGAAAATGAAGAAGAAGAGTAAGAAGAAGAAGAAGAAGAAGAAGATGATGATGATGATGATGATGAAGAAGAGGATGAAGAAGAAGAAGAAGAAGAAAAAGAGAAAGAAGATGAGGAAGAACAAGAGGAAGAAGACAAGGAAGAAGAAGAAGAAGAAGAAGAAGAAGAAGAAGAGGAAGAAGAACAGGATCAAGTGAAAGAAGAAGAAGAAAACAAGAAGAGGATGAATAAGAAGAGGAAGAAGAAGAGGAACAAGAAGAAGACCAACAAGAAAAGAAGAAGAAGAAGAAGAAGAAGAAGAAGAAGACGAAGAAGAAGAAGAAGAAGAAGAAGAAGAAGAAGACGAAGAAGAAGAAGAAGAAGAAGAGGAAGAAGAAGACGAAGTAGAAGAAGAAGAAGAGGAAGAAGAATAAGAATAAGAAGAAGAAGAAGAAGAAGAAGAAGAAGAAGAGGAAGAAGGGGAAGAAGAGGAAGAAGAGGAAGAAGAGGAAGAGAGAGGAAGAACAAGAGGAAGAAGTAGAAGAAGAAGTGAAAGAAGAAGAGAAGAAGAAGAAGAAGAAGAGGGATAAGAAGAAGAAGAAGAAGAAGAAGAAGAAGAAGGAGAAGAAGAAAAGGAAGAAGATGAGAAAGAAGAGGAAGAAGAAGGAGAAGAAGAGGAAAAGAAGAAGACGAGGAAAGAAGATGAAGAAGAAAAAGAAGAAGAAGAAGAGGAAGAACAAGAAGAAGAAGAAGAAGAAGAAGAAGAAGAAAAAGAAGACGAAGAAGAAGAAGAAGAAGAGGAGGAGGAAGAAGAAGAGGAAGAAGAAGATGAAGAACACGATGAAGAAGAGAAGAAGAAGAAGAAGAGGTAGAAGATTAGGAAGAACAAGAGGAAGAAGACGAGGAAGAAGAAGAAGAAGAAGAAGAAGAAGAAGAAAAAATAAGAAGAGGATGAAGCGAAAGAAGAAGAAGAGGAAGAAGAAGAAGAGGATGAATAAGAAGAGGAAGAAGTTGAAGAGGAACAAGAAGAAGAAGAAGAAGACGAAGAAGAAGAAGAAGAAGAAGAAGAAGAAGAAGAAGAAGAAGAGAAGAAGAAGATGAAGAAGAAGAAGAAGAAGAAGAGAAGAAGAAGAAGAGGAAGAAGAAGAAGAAGAAGAAGAAGAAGAAGGAGAAGACGAAGAAGAAGAAGAAGAAGAAGAAGAGGAAGAAGAAGAAGAAGAGAAAGAAGAGGAAGACGAGGAAGAAGAGGAAGAAGAAGAGGAAGAATAAGAGGAAGAAGAAGTAGAAGAAGAAGTGAAAGAAGAAGAAGAAGAAGAAGAAGGTTATGTAGAAGAAGAAGAAGAAGAAGAAGAAGAAGAAGAAAAAGAAGAAAAAAGAAAAAGAAGAAGAAGGAGAAGAAGAAAAGGAAGAAGATGAGAAAGAAGAGGAAGAGAAGGAGAAGAAGAGGAAAAAGAAGAAGAGGAGGAAGAGGAAGGAGAAGAAGAAGAGAAGAAGGATAAGAAGAAGAAGAAGAGGAAGAGGAAGAAGAAGAAGAAGAAGAAGAAGAAGAAGAAGAAGAAGAAAATGAAGACGAAGAAGAAGAAGAAGATGAAGATGATGAAGAAGAAGAAGAGGAGGAAGAAGAAGAGGAAGAAGAAGAAGAAGATGAGGAAGAAGTGCACGAGGAACAGGAAGAAGAAGAGGAAGAAGAAGAAGAAGAAGAAGAAGAAGAAGAAGAAGAAGAATAGGGAAAAGTAGAAGAAGAAGAATAAGAGGAAGAGAAGAAGAAGAAGAAGAAGATGATGATGTTGATGATGAAGAAGAAGAAGAATAGAAAGAAGAGGAGGAAGAAGAAGAAGAAAAAGAAGAGAAAGAGGAAGAAAAAGAAGAAGATAAAGAAGAAGAAGTAGAAGAGGAATATGAAGAAGAAGATGAAGAACAAGAGGAAGAAGAAGAGGACGAATAAGAAGAAGAAGCAGAAGAAGAGATAGAGAGGAGGAAGTGCAAGAGGAAGAGGAAGAAGAAGAAGGAGAAGCAGACGAAGATGAAGAAGTAGAAGAAGTAGTAGTAGTAGTAGAAGAAGAAGAAGAAGAAGAAGAAGACGAAGAAGAAGAAGAAGAAGAAGAAGAGGAAGAAGAAGAAGAACAAGAAGAAGACGAAGATGAAGAAGTAGAAGAAGAAGAAGTAGTAGTAGAAAAGAAGAAGAAGAAGAAGAAGAAGAGGAAGAAGAAGAAGAAGAAGAAGAAGAAGAAGAAGAAGACAAAGAAGAAGAAGAAGAAGAGAAGAGGAAGAAAGGAAGAAGAAGAAGACAGAAGAAGAAGAAGAATAAGAGGAAGAAGAAGTACAAGAAGAATCAAAAGAAGAAGAAGAAGAAGAAGAAGAAGAAGAAGAAGAAGAAGGAGAAGAAGAAGAAGAAAAATAAGAAGAAGAAGAAGAAGAAGAAGAAAAGGAAGAAGAAGAAGAAGAAGAAGAAGAGAAAAGAAGAAGAATAGAAAGAGAGGAAGAAGAGGAGAAGAGAGAAAGAAGAGAAGAGGAAGAAGACGAAGAAGAAGAAGAAGAGAAGAAGAAGAAGAAGTAGAGAAGGGGAAGAAGACGAAGTAGAAGAAGGGGAAGAGAAGAAGAAGAAGAAGAAGAAGAAGAAGAAGAGGAAGATCATGAAGAAGAAGAAGAGGAAGAAGAAGAGGAAGACGAAGAAGAAGATGATGAAGAGAAGAGGAAGAAGAAGAAAAGAAGAAGATATGGAAGAAGAAGAAGAAGAAGAAGAAGAAGAGGAAGAGAAGGAAGAAGGAGAAGAGAAGAAGAAGAAGAAGAAGAAGAAGATGAAGCTAGTAGCAGTAGAAGAAGAAGAAGAAGAAGTTGAAGAAGAAGAGGACGATGAACGAAGAAGAAGAAGCAGATGAGAAGAAGAAGATGAAGATGAAGAAGAAGAGGAAGAAGAAGAGGAAGAGGAAGAGGAAGAAGAAGAAGAAGAAGCAGAAGAAGAAGCAGAAGACAAAGTAGAAGAAGCAGAACAAAGAAGAAAAAGACGAAGAAGAAGAAGAAGAAGAAGAACAAGAAGTGGAGGAAGAAGAAGAGGAAGAAGAAGAAGAAGAAGAAGAAGAAGAAGAAGAAGAAGAAGAAGATGAAGATGAAGTATGACGAAGAGGAAGAAGAAGTGGAAGAGGAAGAAGAAGAAGAAGAAGACGAAGAAGAAGAAGAAGAAGAAGAAGAAGAAGTCAAAGAAGAAGAAGACGAAGAAGAAGAAGGACAATGAAGAAGAAGAAGATGAAGAAGAAGAAGAAGAAGACGAAAGAGAAGAAGAAGAAGAAGAAGAAGAAGGAGAAGAAGAAGAAGAAGAGGAAGAAGCAGTTGAGGAAGAGGAAGAAGAAGAAGAGGAGAAGAAGAAGAGGAAGAAGAAGAAGAAGAAGAAGGGGAGGAGGATGAGGACGAGGAAGAAGAAGAGGAAGAAGCAGAAGAAGAAGAAGAGGTAGAAGAAGACGAAGAAAAGTAGAGGAAGAAGTGGAAGAAGAAGAAGAGGAGGAAGAGGAAGAAGATGAAGAGGAAGAGGAAGAAGAAGAAGATGACGAAGAGTAGAAGAGGAGAAGAAGTGGACGAAGAAGAGGACGAAGAAGAAAAAATGAAGAAGAAGAAGAAGAAGAAGAAGACAAAGAAGAAGAAGAAGAAGAAGAAGAAGAAGACGAGGAATAAGACGAAGAAGAGGAAGAAGAAGAAGAAAAGAAGAAGACGAAGAGGAAGAACAGGAAGAAGCAGAAGAAGAAGAAGAAGAAGAAGAAGATGAAGAAGAAGATGAAGAAGAGAAGAAGAAGAATAAGAAGAAGAAGAAGGTAGAAGAACAACAAGAAGAGAGGAAAAAGACGAGGAAGAAAAAGAAGAAGAAGAAGAAGAAGAAAACGAAGAAGAAGAAGAAGAAGAAGAGGAATAGGAAAAGGAGGAGGAGGAAGAAGAAGAACAATAAGAAGAAGAAGAAGAAGAAAACAAAGAAGAAGATGACGAAGAAAAAGAAGTAGAAGAGGAAGTCGAAGAAGAAGAAGAAGAAGAAGAGGACGAAGAGGGATAAGAAGAAGAAGAAGAAGAAGAAGCAGAAGAAGAAGAAGAGAAGATGAAGAAGAACAAAAGCAAAAGTTTAAGAAGAAGATGAAGAAGAGGACCAAGACGAGGACAAAGGCGATGAAGAAGCGATGAAGAAGTGAAAGAACAAGAAGAGGAAGAAGAAGAAGAGAAAGACGACGAAGAAGAGCGAAGAAGACGAAGAAGACGAGAAGAAGAAGACGAAGAAGATGAAGAAAGCGAAGAAGGCGAAGAGGACGAAGAAGACGAAGAGGATGATGAAGGGGAAGAAGAAGAAAAAAGGAAGAATAGAAGACGAAGAAGAATAAGAAGAAGAGATGAAGAAGAAGAAGGACGAAGAAGAAGAAGAAGAAGTAGGAGAAACAGAAGCAGAAGGAGAAGAAGGAGAAGAAGGAGATGAAGGAGAGCAGCAGAAGGAGAAGAAGAAGAAGAAGAAGACGAAGAAGTAGAAGAAGAAGAAGAAGAAGAACAACAACAAACAACAAGAACAAAAGCAAAAGGCGAAGAAGAAGCTGAGAAGAACAACAGGAAGAGGAAGAAGGAGAAGAAGAAGAAGAAGAAGAAGAAGAAGAATAAGAACTTGAGGAAGGAGAGAAGAAGAGAAGAAGAAGTAGAGGAAAAAGAAGAAGAAGAAGATGAAGAAGAGGAGGCAGAAGAAGTAGAAGAAGAAGAAGAAGACGTGGAAGAACATGAAGAAGAAAAAACAAGAAGTGAAGAAGAAGGAGAAGAAAGAGAAGAAGTAGAAGAAGCATAAGAAGAAGATTATGAAGAAGAAGAATAAGAAGAAGAAGAGGAAGAGTAAGAAGAAGCACCAATTGGGAGAAGAAGAAGATGAAGAAGATGGAGAAGAAGAATAAGCAAAAGTATTAGAAGAAGAATTAAAATAAGCGAGAAGAAGAAGATGAAGATGAAGAAGAAGAAGAAGAAGGAGAAGAATAAGGAAAAGAAAAGAGGAAGAAGAAGAAGGAGGAGGATAGGATGAAGATGAGAAGAAGTGCAAGAAGTAGAGAAAGAATTAGAAGAAAAAGAAGAAGTAGAATACGACGAAGAAGATGATGATGATGATGATGATGATGATGATGAATTAGAAGGAGAAGAATAAGAAGATGAACAAGAGAAGAAGAAGAAGAAGAAGATGATGAAGAAAAAGAAGGAGAAGAACAAGAAGAAGGAGAAGAACAAGGCGACGAAGGAAGAGAAGAAGAAGAAGAAGAATGACAAGAAGTAGAAGAAGAAGGACAAGAAGAAGAGGAAGACTTAAAAG